>JAYRCH010000064.1:1800000-1996975 GCA_037179445.1 Phengaris alcon alcon
AGTTACATTAAAGTTATATTAATCCTATAACGAAGCTCTCTTGTTCTATGCCCGGACAATGTTATCACCGGTACAGATCTAATTATACCCCCCCCCCCCTCGGGCGGGTCTAGAGGGGGGAAGGCTGTAAATATGAAAACAAACCCGCGCGGGCTCTCCGCCTATTACCGAAAGGGATCGTGAACTGATTTATTGGTGGTTGGGTTTGTTACGTGTTTGTTATAGTGTATGTATGTAATACAGTGGCATATCAGTTCCGGTGTTATGTTTACATTATCTTATACTTTAAACGAGACAATCTCGTATATATATATAATCGGTTTCTCATAATCTTTTCATCGGCTGCAAGTAACACTATGAAATTTTGTATGTAAGGACTTTTGGGGGAGAAAAATCGATCTACCTAGGTCTTATCCCCGAATATCTGCGCATTTTAAGCTATAAGTGTTTCTTATTTCGTCGTGCAACAATATAAAATAAAATAATTTCGTATCTGTTGGTTCTGTTAGTTTAGTGTCTGTCAGTCCGATTGGTATTTTGGTATGCGTATGTATAATTTTTTCTTTGTTCGAAATGTTGTGGGTTCGAATCCCGGTCAGATTAACATTTTTGTGATTCTTTTATTTTTTATTTATTTATCGGAACTCCGAGTAAAGCTTACATAGTAACCCAGGTACTTATGATTAAATGTTAACTGGTTTTGTCTAAGAATCGTGTCTGCTGCTGTGGAAAATTTCATACTCCTTCATTTGCATAAATTTCGAAAAAAGTGTAAGAAGTTTTCGCTTTTTAATGAGGAAGAAAGGCTTTGTCTATATAACATGAATACAATCAGATGTGTGAGATCAATGACCTTAACGGCGCCGTAAAGAGCGTACTGTAATTTTATTAAGATTTTTTTAAATTTTCAGCCTAAAAGTCTTTATTGCGGTAGATCATAATAATAGGCCCAAAATGTCCGTCATGGATTTTGAGCAATGTTATATAAGATCGTAAATATCGCGCTTGCTAGCACTGCTAGCACACTACACACTGCACACTATACACGTCACAGGTTCGCCACTCCAAAGAAAAAGTAACGCTTTCCTTATCGACGTTTCGCGCTTATCGCTGCAAATTGTGCCCCTCTAGGGCAAGTGGTAATATGTAAGTTTGATCTGTCTATCTGTGTGTGTCTGTCCGTGGCATCGTAGCTCCTAAACGGATTGTTTATAAGCTGACGCGCGATTGGGCGCATCGTCATGTTCAGCTCGCTCACTGCTTGACAATTCAGGGGTTACTTAAATTTTTTAATTGGATCGGCAGTGCTAGTATTTAAATAAATTAATAAAACAAAAATACTAAACTAAATAAAATTTCTTTTTGGTCTATTAATATATATCTATGGTTGCTTGACACCAAGTCGATCTCGTCCCGTGGTAAGTTCTCGAATAACTTGTGTTACGGGTACCAGACAACGGAAATATATTTAATACTCCTATATTATACACATATTTAAGATTTTAATTATATAATACACCTCCATTTTCATCACACGGAAAAACTTTTGTTCCTTGGGCGGGATTCGAAACCGCGATCCCCGGCTTGAGCACCAACACGCTCAACCACTGCGCCACGAGGTCGTCGGCGTCTTTATAGCACATCTGTCCCTAACACACTAGTGAAACTATATATCATACAAGACGTAATTAGTATTTTATGTAGAATGCTCATGTAAAACTAGCGGTCCGCAGAATTTTGTAACACGATAATGGGTTTGTAACGAGCGCGACTGTGACGTCAGAATGAAATATTATGATGTACGGCTGTACAGCCTACTGATGTACAGCCTCGCCCTGATGTACGGCCCGCTGATGTACAGCCTCGCCCTGATGTACGGCCCGCTGATGTACAATGTACAACCAACTGGCTCGCCCTGATGTATATCAAATTACTGTATTTAGTTTTGATTCTCTGGGGCTTAAAATGGGGTGTAGGCGTAGACTGTGACATTAAAACTACTGGAGGTCAATTCATATTGTATTTTGTTAGGTTCGTTGGTCTCTTAGATAGAAAAAAGTAAATGTTGTGACAGATTGACAGATATGTATCTATCAAACGCAAGGTGGTGTGTTAATAATGTGAGGCAGTGTGTGTTTTTGCTATTTTGATGAAGTTAAGTATTTCTAAGCATTATTTACATTCACATCTTCCTACACATAAACTTTAATTCACCGGCCAAATTCCACACTCCTTCGCATTTCATTCTTCCGGTTGCACAATTTTCGTGAAACGGGGCACTAACTTTTTGCTTCACGTATATGATGATGATTACTAGAATTAATGTTATAGCTAACAAAAAGAAAATTACGATATTAAGTATTATTTTCTTTATCACAAAATATAGAATAATCTCAATACGATGTTCACTATCGTAATCAATAACACTTCAACAGCAACAGCGTGGCGTACTCAATACTCGTAGTAAGTGCCAGCACCTGTTGCTTGAACAAACTACTAACTTCCTCAGATTGAAGGAGTTAATAATTAAGTAGCTGAGGGCCAAATACTATAACGAAAGTAAAAGTAAGTGACGCTCAAGTCACATTGTGTCCTTGTCATTTCGGCTAGTAGAGATCTGTGAGTTAGAGGGCTCTTCATTTCGGTAAGCGTTTCAGTATTCGTCCGTAAGTAGTGACGACTAAGTAGCTCATGAGAGTTTCGTGCCTAATGTACCTTTTGATTCAATGACGTAACGTCTCTGTATAGAGTAGCTGGTGTTCGTGTCGTGCGGCTCGCAGTTCGCTCAGTTTTGGTACCGTTGCTCAACGACTAATTGCCAAATGACGTCTCCCTCGCGTCTCGCGACTGCAATGCAGGAGACAGTCGTTGCCAGCTGATATGTTATACACGGTGAGTTATATTACGTGTTGTACAACATCGACAAAGTGCTCGACCAGTTTCTTAACAGTTTCCTTTCCACTGGGACGCCTCAAAATATTTGTACAATAAATAATTTTTATAAAGAAATATAACCCGACTACGTAAATTATATAGCCTGTGTAACCCGGGCAATTATTACGAATCTATTGACACCTCGTTTATTAAATCGTACCAGTAGTTTAGGCGCTAAGGTGGAACAAACGTACACATACAACAGAGACTGCCAAAATCATTGCCACTAATTACTCGCGTATGAATCTTAGATCCATCTGTAACCTTACTTAGAGCCTGTTTCACAATCTTCTGATACGTCTATAGCTTATTTGCATGCTTTGTCTCTGTCGCTAGATATAAAGTTAGCAGTAACAAAACTTCCGAATTAACTATCCGACACTTATTAGAATATAGTTAAACAGGCTCATAGTCAAATCAATTTCTTTATTATATTTAAGGGGGTATTTAATATATAATGGAGGTAGATACTTACGGTTACGGCCGATTACTGAAGCGATAGTGAAATTAAGTGGCGCTCAAGGCACATGCGGTCCTTATCATTTCGGCTAGCAGAGACAGCGACAGCCTATGAATAGGAGGGCTCTTAATTTTGATTAGCGTTTCAGTATTCAGCCGTTAGACTATACTATAATATAAAGGAAAGTTAAGTTTGTTTGCATTGAATAGGCTCCGCAACCACTGCACTGATTTTGATGAAAATTGGCACAGATATTGAATAGACCATGGGGATGGACATAGGCTATTATATACCAATTCTTATAATATCCGCTCGAAATGACAAATGTATTTTGCATTGGAAGTTCTAGTTTAGTAAAGTGCCGGTAAATACCGGCGTCTCATACTATTTTCAATATCGTTTACTGTGGAAGCTCATTTCAGTGGCGGTCGCGGTCGGTACTGATGGCACTGGCGGCTGGCGAGGGGGCGATGGGGAGTTATTGCACCGGCAATGGCAATATAGCTACCACACATATTTCGCTGACGATGGCGGGTTACATTGAAACCAGACCAGCAGGAGTTATTTTACACTGCCCAAGTGCGCAATAAATAAGAGCAATCTGCCTTCCTGTACTCTTGAAACGCAGGACGGACGACCGACTGGCGAGAGATCTGCAGCAGGACGGAATTTTTACAGCGCCATCTGACGTGTAGATCATCTTACTTATCGGACAATCAGGTGATCAGCCTGCATTTTCCTTCCCAGACTTTAAAACAACATTATCCCAACGCGGAGATCGAACGCACGACATGCGGAGTCGAGAGCCAAACTCTAAACCACTGGACCACGGAGGCGTCAAACTGGAAAAATAATGCTATGTAGTATTATTAGTGTCCGTTTACAGCGAGACGCGACGCGGCGCGCACTTTTTAAGATAGCGATTCAAAATTGAACTTATTTACTACACAAAAAGATACAAGTTTCATTAGATGCCGCTCTTGCAATGAAACGTGTATCTTTTTTTAAATAAATAAATTGTGGTTGTTTTTTGCCGCTAAATGTTTTCTAATTTGATTGTACTTACTAAGTTCGCATTAAATCTTTCTTTCATTCATAATTTCATCATTCATTCAGAGTTCATGCTTCATTAAATCTTAATCATAAAAAAAATTGTGAGGACTTATGTATAAGTACTTGGGGTTAGGTATCAACCTTACCTCGGCTGCCCACAAATTCATTTATTTACAAGAATGTTGAGTCGACAGATGGTATCAACTTTGTGTAGTTCATTTAGAAACGCCACCTTAAAAGTCTCGGTATAAGTTTATGTTAGCTATTCAGTAGTATACGCATTGCACCAACATCATATCAAAAAGCTATCAGCAGGTCTAAAAGGGCATGAAACATCATCAAATGAATTTCAATAGACGGTGTAGGTATCATAATACGACTCACTTAAGGTGGCTATTTTTGAACGGCTGCTTTTTAAAACACTATACAGTACACATTCGTAGCTATTTTTGAGAAGTTAAGAAGAGACTAGTAGTATAATGGAATATAGTTTTAAGCATTTTATAAGTAACCCGCCACCCCTGCTGTCACACCGCCATCGCACACGGGCACCGACGTAACGGACGTAGAATTTAATTACACCCGCACATTATTATCACCAGACTTGGGGGCAGTGCGCGGGGGGTGACAAATGAACACACCCGTACCGTGACGTTTAATGGTTTTAGTAGATATTTCTGTACGGATTTTCATGAAATTTAATATGGTAGTAGTTTAATCTCTGGAGAAACACATAGGCTGCTTTTATCCCAAAAAAATATAGGGATACTGTATTTACGCGGGTGGAGACGCGAGCAAAAGATAGTGCATAATATAATAAAACTATAGAGGTCGAACGTCTGTACATAGTAAAAATGCTAGGGGGGATGTAAAAAGCACATACAGATTATAAGTTATAGTAATTACTCCACCTAAAAGTTAGGCCCCATGAAAAAACATTGGAACATAATATTTTTTGTTGCTTTATAAATGTTGCATCATCTCTCTGTCGTTGGCGTCGCAGGCTTGTTTTGATAAAACTATTTATTTGCCATAATGTTTCCCGGCCGGCGATCAAAGTTTCCTCTGTCCGGATCTCGATGAGTAATTACGTTTCTTCGCGCGAACATCTGGCTAAACAACGATAATAACTACAATTATTATATTTGAATGTAACATTGGGGACGGGATCTGTAATCCGGCAATTTACGGCGAGAAATTCATGAGACGTGGTCTCTTGAGGCGCTGGCCTGGACATTCACGTTCATTTACTAACAAGATCGATATCGATATTAATCAAATAAACAGCACTTTATCAGAAGTTTGCGATATCTACTTTGGTTTGGCAGTTAGAAAATTTTATCTTATATTTTCTTCGTTATTATACCAGTCATACTTATCAAAAGACATATTATATTATACCTTAACGTTGAGCTAATATTATAATCCTACACTACGTCTAGTTAACCGTATTTGACATGTACGTATTATTATTATAGTCGCTGTAATATCTAATACTGTTCTCAGTCAACTAACGTTATTCCGAGAGAAAATTAGTTCTGTCAAGCTTTGTGATCTCGTTGTATGTTATGTTCGATACAGATAATAATGCCTTTGCTACAAAGTGAACTATATTATAAATATTTATATCATAAACGTTTGTACAAATAATATAATATGTTTTGCGCAAAGCTCCGTCCACGTAAATTCAGTATCCCACGGGAACACTATACTTTTTCGTGATAAACAGTAGGTAGCCTATAATATGCCAAATTTTATCAAAATCCGTTCAGTTGTTTTTGCGTAAAACAGTCAGTAAACATCCATCCATCCATCCTCACAAACGTTAACATTTATAATAGCAGATAGAGTAACATTTGACAATGTGACAGTGACAGTGACAGCTACCGAAAACAGTCGTAAACTTTTGTCTCTACATATTAAAAACAAAAGTAATGTGTTTTTTTCGCGAGTTCCTCACACGTAAATACAGTATTTTGTGTTCAAGTTCTAAACGAGACTAAAAACATTAGACATTATTAATAAAATTTATGTTTTTACTATCGATTATCGTAAATATCTAACAAAAATAAGTTAAATGAATCGGCGTATTTTTTTCAAAAGTGCAGGTAGTGCGAGAAAAGTGCAGCGCAACTTTTAAATTGTCAGGCGACAACAGGACGTTTATGTCTATGATAAAAGGTTAGGTCTCCTAAACTCAAAATAAAAAACACTGCAAAGAAGAAGAATTACAGCGCCATCTATCGTCTGGTTTGCTTAGCTAACAAATAATATCACAGCAAAGGAGAAGAATTTGAACAGCGCCATCTATCGTCGGGTCACCCTAAGTTACGCTCTTTTCCTACAACTTTATTGATATACACAATCTACACAAGGTTACCCATAAACAATAATTTTGGGAAATGGCATCTGGTCATAAACAATGCTCAGGAAGAATATTATAGCTTAAACGAATCCCTTCCCTTATAAAATTGTTTTCTTAAAAAAATAAACTGAGAAATAGATTTCTAAAGTATAACAATCCGCGGGATGGTCTAGAATATGAAATTCTTCGTGAATGTGCTCACAGGTTGAGTGAGCAGTGTCTTCTCAGCAGTGTCAAATATTTGTACGAATCCAAAAAGCTTTTGGGGTTTCATTAAAGACTTTCGAGGGTAACGCCACAATACCGAATGTCATGAAACATGGAGAAATACTGCTACTAGTGGTAACGAACTTGCCCAAATGTTTGTTAATAAATTTTCGTCCGTATTTTCTGTTTGTACCTTAGATAACAATCCTGATTGATGATAGTGCGTCATTATTAAACTATATCCATATGACCGAATATCAAGTTTTGCACATAATCAGGAAACTTGACAGTTGACATGCGTAAAGGAGCTGGCGCGGATGAAATTCCCGCTGTTTTTGTTAATCGTTGTGGTCTGGTCCTGTCACTTCCATTTACAATATATTCAATAGATTGCTACAGGATGGGATATTCCCAGAGGTCTGGAAAAAAACCAAAATAATTCCAGTCTTTAAAAAAGGAAACACCAACGGCGTAGGTAATTACAGACAGGATTTTAATCCATTATTTGCCCTCTTGTAACACATCACCTCAAAAAGTTTATTACTGTTCACCAACATGGATTTAGAAAATGTTTCTGAGTAGAAACTAATTTAGTAACATTTATAAATTATTTGTGTGCCGAGATGAATAAGAGATAAGAAGTAGACACTATTTATATGGATTTTTCTAGCGCCTTCGACAAGGTCTGTCATCCCCGGCTGATAAATAAATTACGTAAATATTACATCGGTGGATCTCTTCTGGAATGGTTTCGCTCATACCTCACAAAAAGACTTCATGATTACATGGCTATTTCAGGTGTACCACAAGGCTTTCGTCTGGATCCCATACTTTTCCTGGCTTCCATTAATGATGTCATACCCAATAGACAGTTGTGTCTATTTGGTGATGTTACTTTATTTTTGGATGCAGATCTTCTTCAGGATGACTTGAATAGAAAAAGTAACTGGTGCTGCAAAAACGGCATGGTTCTCTATACTTGAAAGTCATTTCATCTTAAATTTTCACGAAAACGTACACAGATGACAACCGCATACATAATAAACTCTTGACATTCTCGAATAGGTTACCGAAATTCGAGATTTGGGCGTAATATTTGATTGCAAACTTAACTTTAGGTCTCATATTGATATGTGTGTCAGGAAAGCTTACAGAATGTTGGGATTCATCAAGAGGATACTATGGATTTTTCAGGAACGAAGATGTGATGTACATAGCTATAAACCTTTTTACCTGTAATATTTTTTATATTGGTATTTTATATTGGCCTTGTTACGTCTACTTACTACTTACTATGTCATTCTGTAAATAAATGGATTCAATGTAGCTTATTATAGCGAGTATTATTTTACTATACGCGAACATCTCAGTGGCGACGAGGTAAATTTAATTTAAAACAATAAATATGTCTGTGGGTAAGTTGGCAGAAGTTAATTTGGAGAGAGATTGCTGGGAATCGTACATCGATAGATTAGAGCAATACTTCATATGTAATAATATTAAGGAAGAGCTTAAGGTTGCAACGGTCATCACAGCTATAGGCGCCGAAACGTACGAATTGGTGACAAAATTTATGTACTCCACATAAACCAGCAACAAAACAGCACTCAAAGTACAAAAACCCGCAGAAAACATTACAGATTTTATAGCCGATTTAAAAATATTGTCTAAAAATTGTAAATTTACTAACGATTCTCTAACGAAAAACTTAACGGATCAATTTGTATGTGGGGTAAAAAGTGAAGGTATCAGACAGAGGCTATTCACGGAGGAGGACGTTACTTTTGATCGAGCCTATAACATTGCATTAGCTATGGAAACGGCAGAATCGTATGCGGCTCTCGTAGTTAGCAGTCATGAGATACTCGTACCACAAACATTGGTCTGTAAGTACTCTACAAGTAAACTTCCCAATATTGGATGCTATGGAAATCGAATTAAAGAAAATGTTAAAGTTTCTTATAGAAAAGATGCTAAAGGTTCTAGATTTATGTATAATAATAATTGTTATATTTGTGGTGATCATCATAAACCGGAATTTTGCAAATTTAAATCTTATGTTTGCAAAATACGTAATAAGGAAGGTCACCTCAAACGAATGTGTCCACGCAAGAGAACTTCTGCTAACTTTAATAGTTTAGATGGATCTTCTGGACTCAATAAGAGACGACAGCTAGTTGTGACAGTGAGGAGGTATTAAATAATTCAATTAAAGCTGACAGTTTTCAGAATTTCCCTCCCTATACGATTTGTGTTAGAATTAATGATAAATCTTTAATTATGGAAATTGATACAGGAAGTGCAATTTTATCTATAAACAAGGAGTCATATGACAGACTTTAGCGAACAAAAACTTAGGTACTACACAGGGGAATTAAATGAACCTATAGGTAAAATTAGAGCTCTAGTTATGTACAGTAAATGTGAATTTTTTTTAGACTTGTATATAGTTTAACAGGGTAAAACTAATCTATTAGGCCGTCAGTGGATAATAGAACTAGAAATGTATCCACAGTTATCACAAGTGTTAAGCATTAATGATCATGGAAAAGATTTTAATGTAGTTAATTTTAGTTTCAAGTTTTCTAAAGTGTTAGCAGATGGACTTGGAAAGTACACAGGTGTGTACTTACCTATTTTTCTGTGTTGGTTTTCGATTACCACAGGGGGCACAACCTATCTTTTTACTCGCCCACTGACTTATGCGTTACGTGAGCCGGTAGAACGGACTCTTGAACAACTACGTCGAGATGGAGTGATCTGACCTGTGTCCAGTTAGGATTGGGCGACACCTGTCCTACCAGTAATGAAAAAGGACGGTACCATTCGTATTTGCGGCGACTTTAAATTAACTTTAAATAAGTGTTTAGAGATTGGTCGTTTTCCGTTACCTCGAGTTGAGGATTTGTTAGCCAAATTACAGGAGGAGGAGAGAAATTTTCCAAAATTGATTTATCACAGGCATAAATGCAGTTTGAATTTGACAATTAAAAAAACTTTACTGTTATTAAGATACATAGAGGTATCTTTAAATATAATCGGCTTATTTTTGGTTTGGCATCTAGTCCTGGAATTTTCCAAAGAAAAATGGAGCAGATATTTTCGGGCCTACCCGGAGTGGGCGTGTTCTTAGGTGATCTTATTATAACAGGTAAGGATGATCAGTTACATTTAGCAACACTAAATGAAGTTTGTACTAGGCTAGAAAAATGGGGGTTTAGAGTCCGAAAAGATAAGTTTTACCAATTACTAGGAAAGAGTACAAGAACAGGTCATCAAGGACAGCCTACTTAGAAAAGTCATGGCCTTTTTGAAATCGGGCTGGCCAGATTCGTATTCAGATCCGGAGTTACATCCTTACTTTTAACGACGTAATGAATTATGCCATGATACGGATTGTATTGTATGGGGTTGTAGATTAGTTATACCTGTTAGTTTACGGAGTTATATGTTAAGTGAGTTACATGTGGGTCATATGGGTATAGTCAAAATGAAAAGTATAGCGCGAAGTTTTATTTAGTGGCTAGGAATAGATGCGGATATTGAGCTAGTTTGTAAGGAATGTGCGACATGTTTAGCAGATAGTCCGGCGCCAAGGAACATTGTTTTTTATTTGTTTTATGGGATACTTAGTTAGTAACTTCTAATATTGTTAGAACTAATATCCATTTAGTGTGAGGGTGCGATGTACATAGCTATAAACCTTTTTACGTGTTATATTTTTTATATTGGTATTCTTTGTTATGTCAACTTTTTGTTATGTCATTCTGTAAATAAATGGATTAAATGTAGCATATTATAGCGAGTATTATGTTACTATACGCGAATATCTCAGAAGCCTAAAATCATTTTGTACAAGACATTGGTTCGTAGCCATTTGGAGTTTTCATCGGTAGTCTGGAGCTCCCGATATGTCTCTCACTCCATGCGCATAGAAAATGTATAACGTCACAAGGCATCTCGCATTTTATTCTTCTGGAATTTCCCATCGTGCTACGTATAATTTGTGACTAAAATATTTTAAAATGATGTCACTCAGCAATCGTCGATTATTAAAGTTGCACATCTATTTATGGTATTTATATTTTTAAGGATTCCTGTATCAGTTTAAAAAATAAAATTACAGTCAAAATTATTTCCGATATTAGAAATCAATAGATAATAAAAATATAATAATGTAATAGATAATTTTGAATAAATTTTACCGCTAAGTTTTTTTTTTTTTTGCGTGATGTAATTATTGATTAATATATTAAAAACTTACTATTTTTTATGAATGTTGTACACGCCTATAAGTGGTATGTGTTACATAAAATATTTGTTAAATATATACCCCCTTACCAATAAAAAGGTTTACACGACGGGTAAACTAAACAACGTTGCCTTACATTTTCAACGCATCAGACAGTCTTGACAGACAAAGACAGCAACTTTGTTTAAGTTATCCATTGTGTAAATGTTTTTAATAGCAAGGGGGTTAATGATTTTGTGTGTTTTGCTGTTGGTGAGTCTAGTAAACAATAAAAAAATAAAAATAATACATTTACATATTGTGCAGGTCCAATTAACTTTTACGGTCAGTTAGTCAATCCTTACATCCATAACCTTATTCCTTATATTATAATATAAAGTACCTGGGTGACCGACCTTGGCTCGGAGCTCTAGGAGATTAAATAATAACCTAGGCAAGAGAATGTCAGGACTAAGGAGGGTTACGTAACTATAAACGCGTAATAGGTTTTTTTTTTAAATTACTTCAAAAGTTACTGTCCGATTTCGCTCAAAATAATTTTCCTAAAGAGTATTTAGCATGATCTATCAGCATGAAAAATTACAAGTTTATAAGTCTCATAGATTAGAACCAAGTGTTTAGTCAAGTGCCAAAACCGAGATCTGTACACATTATAATATAACTATAACAAATTTCATCAATTTATATTCATAATTACAGACGCTAGAAGAGCGGCCAGACAGACACACAGACAGACGGACGGACGGACATAGCGAAACTTTAAGGGTTACTTGAGTACGACGGCTCCTAAAAAAGAAATATTTCACCGGGGTTTGAACCCACCACATTCCGAATTTTCAAATAACCCAAAAAATTAACCTAACTGCCAATCGGACTGACATTATTAGAGTCAAATTATTGATATAATATATCACAACGGAAAAAAACATAATATTATAGAATATTACTTAAAAATGCGCAGTTTTCCAGTGATAAAACCTAGCTAGATCGATTTTTCTTCCCCAAAACTCCCTGTGTACTAAATTTCATGTAAATACTTCCAGTCATTTACGAGATGACGAGTATAAATTTACATTATACAAGAGTATAAGATTAAAGTCCCCCGCCGCGTCTGTCTGTCTGCATGTTTGTGATAATCTCAAAAACTACTGAACGTATTTTCACGTTGTTTCATCTGTCGAAAGAGTTATTTCTGAGGAAGATTTAAGTGCATATTTTTTTTAACACATACAACGCCATATCAGTCACGTATGCCCGACACGCTATAGTATATTTTTTACGTGGCAGCTTAAGGGTTCAGGTTTTGTAGAAATTCGTTGAAATATGACGATCATTGTTGAAGATATCGAAAAAAATCAACCAGTCTTGGAGCTTTTATCGAAAACGCTGCCTAATCCGCAAGAGATATAACAAAACAATGTACGGTGAGATTGTTTCTCTTTTATAATATTCTAAGTTTAAAAGCATGATCACATATCGCCGCCCCCACCGAATAGTATCGTAATCGACTATTACTATAGAAGTGCTTTTATAACGGATTATTGCTTTTGAAGGCCAATTCCACCTCGTGAATTTTTTTCATAGCGGTCGGACTGATAGTTTTTGAGATAGATATTTTGTAATAAACATACATGTATTATTCGCCTACGCATAAGCAACAAACTTTACGACGAACACTATAACAATAAAATATTACTAATTTCTGAATGACCAAACTAATATGGCAAACTGATATCGCGATCTTATTCCGGTACCAAAAAACAAAAGGCGTCTAAAAACAGATGTCAGTCAGGACATTACGATATTATTCGGGTAAAAAGTACATTTCATATTTTTAGTAATTATATATTGCGATTTTATGTTCTAAAAGTAATAATGGTTATAATATAGAATACTGTCTAAAGCGGACCTACATAAATGTAGTAATGCATCTCACGATAGTACTTTGCGTACATTACGACAAGTGTTTACAGGTTCCGACAATTTGCTAATGCTTACATCAAAAAGTACTATACATTGCTCTCGCTTTGTCGGCATATAAAAGAAAGTGATAGCCTTAACCTCGCCACGTGTTTCGAAGGTCAAGCAATGATAATTGTTTACATTATCTTCATTTGTGATTTTGTTTACGGAAGTGCGTAGCGTGCTTAGTTAAAAAAGTTTTTAAATGTAGTTTTCGGTGTTTGGACATTAAAAATTGTGTTTGAACGTTGAATATAACTATTCTTTGTTAGTGTTTGGTGAATACTGTTACTGTTGAAATAATGAAGAGACATAATATTTTAAAGAATCCTCGTGTTAGAAGGATGCTTAATTTGGTGCCCCCAATTAATTACTGCAATGATAGAAATGGTAAGTTTTATACATTCTTAAAGAGGTAACAGATCTAATTTTTTATAATTTATTAAGTAAATCATAAAAATGTAGTAAGATAAGTATTTAAAGATTTACAATAAGTCGATAATTACCTACCTACAGAAACGTTATTATAGTCCTTTGGGCTGTCGCATGTTACTGTATGTTAATCTAGCTTATTTTTAAATAGGTAAGTAGATAGATACATTTTAGTCATTTTTCTGTTCACTGTTTCAGAAGCTGCAAAATCAGACATCACAGAAGTTAGTGAAACTGGAAGAGACATAGTTATTTGTGAAAAAGCATGTCGGTATTTGAACGGTAAGTAATAATATGTTAAACTTAGCTATCTGACGACCTCATCGTCATCGCCATGCAGCCCTGCGGTCATGCACCGACATAAGAATCTATGTATAAAGTGGAAAGGTTAGCACATCGGCCCATGCACACTAGCAACATTAGAAGAGTTGCAGGTGCTTGCCGCCCTTTTCAGAATCTACGATCTCTTCTTGAAAGTTTGCAGATCGTATTGGTTCGGATATACTCCTGGTATATTGAGTTTTACATTTATAGTGTATCTTTAAATAAATATTATGTATTGGCTTCCTTCTTACTACACCTATATTTAACGTAAGTACTTAATATATTGTTATTACATTTAGATTGTATTTCAGATGCCAGTTGTTCTCATCACGACCAAGATAAAGAAAAGATAGTAATTGTTGATACTCTTACGTCAGTAATTAATTGTAAAACTGCACTAGAAACGAACATTGCAAAAAATTACAATACACGAGGTAAGTATTATTTTTTATGTGCAATGTTCATTATAAAATATTTTTGATTTTGTACGATATTTCATTTAAATTATTATTTTTTACAGATACCATAACAAGAAAGGATTATAATGAACGCGACAACGATGATAGCGATTTTTCGCTAGAGTCTTCAGAATATATACCAAGCCCTCGTGAACTTACATCAGACACTCTTAGTGCCACTTCTAGTGTAGCAGGCGATTCTTTTTTTATTTATACAATTATTAACAAAAATATTGGTAGTCCATCAACACTCCCTGATTTATGTTTAGTATTAGACAGCATAGACTTTGTAGCATCTCCGTCTGCCATTTATAAAAATTTGAACAAAAAGGTTAATAATGAATATCCGCAACAACATGATTGCATTTCTGGAAATGATAATATCAGTATTTTTAAAATAAGAGAAAAGCAAAAACTGCCTAGTAACCTGCCTGAAATTTCTTATCACGATAATATTTTTGAAAACAGTGATACTACATTAATAGCATCTAGTACAAACAATACCATAAAAGAAATAGATACAACTTTAGAAAATAGCGAAATAGTCAATAGTGGAAAAACAATAGGTAATTATAGTGATGATTCGCACAAGAGAATTAGTTTAGTAAGCAGCAATGATATAGTGCATGAAGATAATGTACAAGAGCCGGTAATATTATTTTGTGAAGAAAGCATACAAATACCTCAGTCGTCTTCACCCTCTATTTTAAATAACGATAATCAAAATGAACCCTCAATTTTAAGTGTAAAAAAACTTTCTAGAAAACGGAAATGTGATAAAAATGAATGGTTTGATATAAAAAACAAGCGTCTGAAACACTCTGGCCAAGATTATACAGGCTGTCGTTCAAAGAAAAGGTATTCTGCAAAGATAATAGGTCCAGTTTGTTCTTGTAAAAAAAAATGTGGCGATAAGTTTACAGCTGATCAAAGGCAAAGTCTCTTCAATAATTTTTACAAGCTTCAGAGTCACGAATGTCAATGGCAATATATTAGTAGACGTATTATTTCAAATCCCATAAAAAAATTGACGTTAGAGCGAAAAAATAATAGAACCCAAACTCTCACATATACTTTTCCATTAGCGGAGCACAATATTACAGTATGCAAAACATTTTTCCTTAATACTTTAAAGATATCTGAACAAGTAGTTTATACGGCTTTAGAAAAAATAAAAAAGGAGGAAAGCATGATAGATAATAGAGGAAAACATTTAAATAGGCCCCATAAAACTGATAGCACTACAAAGGAAAATATTATGAAACATATTAATCTATTTCCTGTAGTAGAATCACACTATGTTAGGAAGGAGTACGTCTGTATTTATCAGAGAACCTTAATATTTCAAAAATGTATAGGTTATATCAATCTTGGTTCTCAAATCAAAATTATGCAGGAGCATTTTGCTTCTAAGCGGCAGTATGAGTCTATTTTTAATACGGAATACAATTATTCCTTTTTTAAACCAAAAAAGGATTTGTGTTCAATTTGCTCCCAGTACGATCAAGCTGCAGATACAGAAAAGGTATCTTTAGAAGACAGTTATAGGAAACATCGGGAACGTAAGGACAAAGTTCGCGAAATTAAAAGGGATGAAAAAGCTTCGGTTGATCCCACTAGAACCACCGTTGCCGTTTTCGATTTGGAAAAAGTACTCATCGTTCCTCAATCTGAGGTGGGTATTTTTCATTATAAGCGCAAGTACCTCATTTATAACTTTACCATTTTTAACTCACTTAATAAGTCAGGCTATTGCTATGTCTGGCATCTTTCTGTTGCCAAAAGAGGATCAAATGAAATCGGTAGCTGTTTACTACAATTCATACAAGAGGAATCACAAAAAGGCATAAAAAATATATCTTTCTATTCTGACGGCTGTGCAGGGCAGAATAAAAATAGATTTATTTTTGCGATGTATCTTTATGCTTTAAAAACTTACGGACTGGAATGTATAACCCATCGGTTTTTTGAGACCGGCCATAGTCAGAGTGAGGGTGACAGTATGCACTCGTGTGTTGAACGTGCAATGAAAAATAAAGTTTTGTACACCCCTGACCAAGTCTACAGCATAATACAAAATGCAAAGGTAAAAGGCGAGAAATATATTGTAAAAGAAATGGAGCAAAATAACTTTTTTGATTTAAAACGCCTCATTGTCAATAAAAACTGGCTTTTTAAAGATACACAGGGTAAAAAGATTTCATGGTCGAAAGTAATGGAAATAAAGGTGTCTCAAGAAAGACCCATGTGTTGCAATTGAAATATAATTTTAATGAGGAATACATTGACTTAGATACTGATTCTGACGGCAACAAATCAATACGTGGGCGGCGCCCACCAAATTTGGCACCTACAAACTTAGATACAGACTTGACACACCTTTATCGCCAGCCTTTGCCCCTGCCTAAGCCTCTGTATGATGATTTACTTGGTATATGTGCTAATCAACACATTCCTAAACATTATCACGCTTTTTACAACTCACTTGTCTGTTGTGGAAATTCGGAACAGACACAGTTAGACGATCTCGATGAATTAGACCTAGATGAGGCTTCGGAGGTATAAAAAAAGTATAACTGATTGTTATTTTACTGTAAAATTTTATATACTTACCTTTTGTTATAAAATTATTAAAATACCTTAAAATAAAAATAAAAAATGGTTTTATTTAAGAATCCAGTTAATTATTACAATATATTTTATGTTTTTTAAATTCTGTATTATATTTTTACATATATAAAGTATGTTTCGCTTGCCATGGAATAATAAAGTTAATATATTTTACGATTAACATGTGACTTACTCTTAGCGTCGAATATAATGGTAACAGTCGATTACAGAGCCAGTAAACATATCTGTAAGACAGCCAATAGGATCGCATCCAACTATTACTGTGTAGTTCGTTGTCGACAACTTACCCGAATAATATCGTATTGATGTGTTACGGACAAAAATTCTATTTAAATTTCGGTATTATACTTTTTGACTTATAATATCAGTAAGAAATATCATTATATTTTTTAAAAACATTAAGATATCGCAAAAAAAATTAGCTTTCTTTTGGTATAAAAATAATTTTCCTGTGTGAACCTGTTAAAAAGTTATGAGCCAAAAACAGTTTTTATTTCTTCCTGTAAAATTTAGATTTTTTGATTACGATTTTATTCTGTGGGGGCGGCGAATTATCATGTTGTATTTTCAGAAGCCATTCAGACGGATACAGTATTAATCCTTATCAAATAAAATACATTAGTCACTTTAAGCATTTCATACACATTATAATAGCCTTTGACATCATACAATTTAAATTAAAATCTTAGGAGTTATCGTAAAATTAAAAAGTACGCGCTATAAAATAAATTGCCGTGCCGCGATAATGCCGCGACGGATGGCGACTGACTTGATGCCGGTACCCCGCCCGCGCCCATGTCACATCAGAATAACGTTTAGGCTATAAATTATTTAGCTTCCGTAAATCCCAATTTAACGCGGGAGAAGCCACAGCGCAAAAGCTAGTATTATATAAATCCTAAATGTCAACTACAAAACCTACCAAGCATACAAATCGTTCTTAAATTACTATCGGTTTTCGGAGAACGTTATTATAATATTTCTCGGCGTGATCAACATCAAGCAGCAGCTCAAATATGTTCATTACGAAAAGATAAAAGCCTTCTCCTGGTTGTATTTAAATTGCAAATTTTTGTAAATTGTAATTAGAAATTACCTCTGATGCGTTGTGTTCTTTATACTTAAAATAATATTGTTATAATGGAGGTTTTATTAAAGAGACTGTAACGTCACTCACCTATAACAATAAGTATGATGGACTTTACTTATAATACTTTTTGGATATCTTTCAAATAAGAATGTCTTGATTTCTTGTTTTTTGTCTAGAGTTTATTCATATAATTTTTCTACACGTTGGAGTAATTTTATACATAGTTCCCGAGTGTGTGCGTAGTACACAAGAGCACTCTCTCTTCCTTTACTCTCATAACCCAGTGGGACGGATAAACGACACGACTGGCGAAAGATCAGGCGCAGGTCCGACTTTTTACATGCCCATCTGACGCATGGTTAATCTTTTTTGTCAGACAATTAGGTGATCAGCCTGCATTGTCCTAAACAAACTTGGAAATAACATTTTTTGTTTTTCCAATGCGTGAATCGAACCCACGACCTCCGAGTCGAGAGCCAAGCTCTAACCACTAGACCACGGAGGCTGTTATAAGAGAGCTCCGTGGCCTAGTGGGTAGACCGTTTTGATTCGCACTCGAGAGAGTGCAGGTTCGATTCCCAGGTTGTGGCGAGTACCAATGATACTTTTTCGGATCTCAAGTACATTATACGGATTGTTAGGGGTCCCCTCGGATTAGTCTTTTTTTTTAAAAAAGGTTTTTTGCACAACCACTTTTATTAAAAGAAAATACAATAATATATGAAGGGACCCTTGGGCAGAACCGCCACGAACGAGGACTGAAGACCAACTGAGACCCACAGCTAGAGTCTAGACCAGACTAAACACGGGATGTGCTGATTCGACGTTACGTCAGCAACAACCCTTACAGGGACGGGACATAACACCTCCCCCCTAAGATGTAACTTCGGGGAAACATCGAAGTTACAGTTGAAATTCTAATCTATCTACTTCGAATATTATTAATGTTTTCAATTTCTATATTATCTTCAACATTCTGTTCAGTGTCATTAATTTCTATTATGTAATGTAAAATAATATTTTTAGATACTTTGGAATTAGAGTCAACTTTTGTTAGATTCAATTTTAAGGTTCTGCTGCCGGGTTTCACACAGTTATAAAATCTAAATGTGGAATAAAGAAATATTACTATCACTATAAGTATAACTACTACGGAGTAATGTGTCCCGTATTATATGAGGATTTTCTAAAATATTTTTAAGAAAAATTTGTTGGTTAAATTTAATATTATCTAAGTCAAAATTTAGTAGTTTGATAGGGGTCACATTCCTCGCGCTTAAATTAAATTTCTTAAAATTACAAAAGCTGTCATTAATAAGATTAAAATCAGGTATTCCAATTTCTATGGTAGCGTTGACAAAAACGTGTTGAGTTATGAGAGCATTGCTTTTGTGATAACCGATACAATTACTAGGAAGTGACATAATGCCAGTACCTAAAATATTAATTTTGGATGCTTCGCTATTTCTACAATCTATAGAGACTTTACCGGGTACTGACTGCACAAAAATCAATTTTTTGTTTTTAAGCGGTTTCCAAATATCTAACTCCCCAAAAATTAGTTTAGTTTCACAATTTTCCGGGACTTTATCAATTACTTTACTCATAAACTCTGTTTCACATGTGGACTTAGTTTCTGTTACATAAATTATTGAAATTTCATAAATGTAATTGTGTAAGCTAGGACCTTACACATACGACTTTGAGCTGAGGGAAGTAGGTATATAGGTTAATGTGAGGGCTGGAGAAATCTGGGACTGACCTTATTGTTGAGCTGGTGGTTCTGGATCTGGGCGGAGGTTTCTTCTCACTACACTACACAGCTGTTGAGCGGATTATCGATAGATTTATCGCGGTTCGCCGGCGAATTTGGTATTATATTAACGAGCACAAATAAATATGCGCACACGCGTTCGCGTTCACTAGGTTTCGGGATGAGCTGAAAATGCATCCGGCGCGGGAGGGGTTCTAAATGCAAGTGTTCGTCACTCTCTGACAGCGCCCCTGAGTCGGTCGGCCATACTTCACGTAGTGATGTCCTTTGTGTTTATTCTAAACGTCGCGCTAGGGTTGGCGCGAACATCCTGGGGGGCCCGCACAGGCGGCGAGCTAAGCCCCATCTTGAGCAGAATCTAGTGGGAGCCGGGCAATCTTGCCGACAGGCCTCCGCAGCTGGCCTTGAGTGGTGTCCAAGTCCACAACTCTGATGACTCCATCCTTCCCAGGTAGCAGACGTGAGATTCTTCCCATCTTCCATTGTAGAGGAGGCAAATTGTCCTCTTTGAGCAGAACCAGTTCTCCAATTTTGGGTGGAGAGGAAGAGGAAAGCCATTTGGAGCGGATTTGAAGGGTATGGAGGTAGGACTTGGTCCAAAGGTTCCAAAAGCGCTGAGAGAGTGATTGAATGAGCTGAAAGCGTTTGAGCGGAGATATTACTCTTTCATCTAGAGTCAGCTCGGGGAGAGCTGTGAGCGGACGGCCAATGAGAAAGTGGCCAGCAGTAAGGGGCTGATAGTCCGTGGGATCGGACGAAAGTGGACTGATGGGCCGAGAGTTTAACACAGCTTCGATTCTAGTGAGCAGAGTTAAGAATTCCTCGAAAGTGAGGTGTTGCTCACCGATAACACGGTATAGAAGTTGCTTTGTGGATTTAACATTAATCTCATGGATACCTCCCATCCATGGGGCTTTAGGCGGATTGAGTAACCAAGTTATATTTTGAGTTGAGAGTTTATGAGAAATGGCGTCGTTATTGTCATTGAGAAATTGTTGTACCTCTAGTAGATGATTCCTAGCTCCTACATAATTTGTGCCACAATCCGAACGTATCAATACCGGAAGTCCGCGACGTGAGCAGAACCTTTGTAATGTTGCAATAAACGCTTCGGCAGTGAGCGATGAGACTGGTTCTAAGTGAACCGCCTTTGTAGTGAGGCAAACAAATATGCAAAAATATCCCTTAATTAACTTAGCATTACGTAATTGACTTGATTTGAGCAGAAACGGTCCGGCGAAATCTGTTGATACGTGACTAAATACGGGCTGAGGTATGACTCTATCAGCTGGCAGGTCAGCCATGATAGGTACTTCGGGCTGAGCGCGGCAACGGAAACATCTCATGCATTTAAACGTTCTGTGCCTTATAATGCGGCGGGCAGATAATATCCAAAATTGCTGACGTAAAATAGCATGTAGCGTGTCCGTGCCAGGGTGGCAGTGTATGCGATGATAGTGATCTATTATGAGGTCTACGAGCGGACTAGAACTAGGCAAAATGAATGGGTGTTGAGCATCGTATGTGAGTTCCGAACGAGTGAGTCTACCTCCTACTCTGAGGAGACCGTCCTGCGTAAAAGGCGACAGACGTTGTAGTCGTACTGTGCAGATTCTATCGGTTTGCAGGCGGTGAATATCTTCTGCGAATGCATTTTGCTGTACAGAGCGGATCCAGAAAAGTAATGCTTCTCTACGTTCACTTACAGTTAGAGGGCCTAGTTGTCGCGAGTTTGAATTTAGTTTACAGTTACGAATGAATCGCCTCATGTAGGCAGTGACACCAGTTAGTTTTTCTAAAGAGCTGAAGCGAGTGAGCAGATCACTATCGACACCGGGTATCGAGAAATTGCATGGTACGTATTTTGGTTTGAGCCCTGGCAAGTCTTGTCGAGTATGAGCTGAAGGCATCTTGGGCCAGGTATCCTCTGGCAATTTGAGCCAAGGAGGAGACCACCATAAATCATGAGCGGAGAGAGCTTGAACTGATAATCCTCTGCTTGCACAGTCAGCAGGATTTAATTGGGAAGGTACATGACGCCACTTAAGTGTGAGTGAATTTGAGTTAATTTTTGTTACTCTATTTGATTCAAATGTTTGTAAACGATGGGGCGGAGTTTTTATCCATGCAAGCACTATGGTACTATCTGACCAACAAATGTGATGTGTAATTGGGAGATGAGCAGACAATTGTTGGGAGACACGCAACATGAGCTGAGATAATAGAGTTGTCTGCTGCAATAATAGAGTTGCAGCAGACAACTCTAATTTGGGGATTGTGAGTTTATTTTTAATCGGTGCGACTTTAGATTTAGCAATTATGAGGTGAACGTTAACAGATCCGTTGCGAGCTGACTCCTGCAAATATATCACTGCAGCAAAACCAATTTCCGAAGCATCTGCGAATCCGTGAAGTGAGTATGTTGATTTGAATTTGTGTGGAGCGATATGTCTGGGAAAATGTATATCTGAGATGTGCGGAAGATCATGATAGATGCGCTGCCAATCATCTGTAATATTATTTGGAGTGGGATCGTCCCAGTCCAATTTAGTTAACCATAACCTTTAAAGAAGTATTTTTGCACGGAATATGACGGGTGTAACCCAACCGTTCGGGTCATAGAGAGAAGCTACTGTGCTAAGAATTGAACGTTTTGTAATGTGGGTAACTGGTGGTAATGAGATGTGATATGTAAATTCATCAGACCGGGGAATCCATCTAATACCCAAAACCTTAATTGATGGAGACTCTGTGCTGATGTCAAAGTCTTTAGGCATTTCGCATTGATCGTCTGGAAATCTTTGCAAGAGCTGAGGTGTGTTTGATGTCCATTTACTAAGTTTGAATCCACCGAGTGATAACAAATCAATGAGCTGAGTTTGGAGTGCTGATGCTTCTTCTATGGTGTCATGGCCGCAAAGTACATCATCCACGAAAACAAATTTACGCAAAATTTCGGCAGCCTGAGGATAGCGATGACCTTCATCTTCAGCTAATTGTAATAATGTGCGGATAGCATGATATGGACTTGAGCGCAATCCGTATGTAACAGTGTTGAGTGCATATGTGAGCAGAGGTCGATCTGGAGACGATCGCCAGAGTATGAGCTGATAGTGCCTTTGGTCTGGTCTTAAGAGAATATTTCTAAACATCATTTTTATGTCACTGCTGAATACTATACGATGTGCGCGGAATGATATAATAATATCTACAATGTCTCGTTGAAGTGCTGGACCTGTGTGCAGGCAATCGTTTAAACTGACTCCATTGGATGACTTACAACTGCCATCAAATACTGTGCGGAGTTTGTCAGTACCTGATTTGAACACGCCATGATGAGGAATATAATAATGAGGTTTATGAGTAAATGTAGACGGATGACACGGTGTCATGTGTCCTAAGTTTATGTATTCGTTCATGAATTCTATATATTTTTGTCGCAGTGTGTGATCGGATTGCAACCGTTTTTCTAAATTGAGAAATCTACGTAGAGCAATAGCATGAGTACTACCTAATACGGGTGCATCTGATAAGAAGGGAAGAGTCACCATGTAACGGCCTGAATCGTCACGAATGGTGGTTGAGCTGAATATGTGTTCACATTGCTCGTGTAGCGGGTTTGAATGAGCAGAACGAGGCTGGGGTTCTTCCGACTCCCAGAATCTTTCCAGGCTTTTGCAAATATCATGAGTAGAATGAGCAGAATGTGTAGAGTGAGCCGACTGAGTATAATGAGTATGAGTAATATGAGCAGAGTTAACTTGAGCTACAGGTGAATCGCATGAGTGTTCAACGAGTCCTATGAGTGCAAAATCAAAAATCGTGCCGAAGGCTATGGGCTTCCCCGGGCCCAAAGCAATCTTAGTACCATCCAAAACGTGACCCAAAACGTCTGAGCCTAAAATGAGATCAATGGGCGCAGGAGTATGATAAGCTTGATCCGCCAATGGAATGAGCTGATGAGCTGAGTCTTGTACAACATCTGGTATTTTTTGCAAAGGTAAATAACCTGTAACGTCTTTGAGAATATGAGCGGTAGTAGTAATAGATGGCGTGTCACGGTGTGTGGGCCTAAATGTTATTGTGACCCAACCTTTAGAATTTTGTATGTGCTGATCACCTACACCTGTAATTTTTAATGAACATTGTTTTGGTTGCAAATTAAGATTTCTAGTCATGCGCTGAGTTATGAGCGTTATCATGCTACCACAGTCCAATAAAGCCCGAGCCTTGTGATATTCTCCGCATTTATCAGATATATTTAAAACGACTGTGGGAAGTAACACTGGAGTTTTTAATGGGTTTTCTATGTGCTGAGTTGAATTTACTTGGGCTGATTCTACAGAATATTGGGCTGAACTAGATTTAGATATTTTATGAGCTGAATGTGATGCAGGTGTACTATGAGCTGAATGACACTTTAAATTATTGGGTTGATCTTCTAATTCTATGTGCTCCGTGATTGTAGGTAGTCATTGTGTTTTGTTTTGAGATTGATGAGTTGTAGACGGTGCATGATCAGACGATTGGTTGGGGTCTGATGATGATGATTGATGTGCACGCGTATGTTGTGTGTAGGCCATGTAGGTATGTGGCTTGTCTTGAGTACGCCGGCGGGGCTGTGCACGTAAATGAGGAGGAAGCAAATGCGCTGACGACACCGGAGAATTTGGAGTTCCGTGACGATGAAGCGAGGTGTGGTGATTTGCACTTCCACACTCTTTGCATGAGTTTGTCGAACGACATTCATTTTCAAAATGCGGACCTAGACATTTACGACATCTGTCGTTGGCTTCTATGAAATCCCAACGACCTTGAGTGGGCTGATGATTATATTTCGGACACGCGATAAATTTGTGTTCTGTATTCCTACAATAGGGGCAGTAGAATCGCTTGCGTTTATCTGTATTCCGGGCTGAGTACTCGCGCCGCTCTGTTCGGGGGGAGGGGGGCCAGTAGCGTTGAGGGTAATGAGGAATTGGGCTGACGTGATAGCTACTTAAAGTGTGAGCCGATGGCGAGCGCTGAGTATTACGAGGATACGCGGGACTAATTGGTCTAAAGCGTGGACTGCGCGGAGAGTTTGCGGGGGGTGTGTGTTGACGAGAGGGCCCAGTTTGTGGTGAGTAGGTAACACCGCGAATCCGGCTCGAAGGACCAAGAAATGTGTAAGCTAGGACCTTACACATACGACTTTGAGCTGAGGGAAGTAGGTATATAGGTTAATGTGAGGGCTGGAGAAATCTGGGACTGACCTTATTGTTGAGCTGGTGGTTCTGGATCTGGGCGGAGGTTTCTTCTCACTACACTACACAGCTGTTGAGCGGATTATCGATAGATTTATCGCGGTTCGCCGGCGAATTTGGTATTATATTAACGAGCACAAATAAATATGCGCACACGCGTTCGCGTTCACTAGGTTTCGGGATGAGCTGAAAATGCATCCGGCGCGGGAGGGGTTCTAAATGCAAGTGTTCGTCACTCTCTGACAGCGCCCCTGAGTCGGTCGGCCATACTTCACGTAGTGATGTCCTTTGTGTTTATTCTAAACGTCGCGCTAGGGTTCGCGCGAACAGTAATTTTCGTTTAAAATGTTTTTGCAACTATTTACATCTTCCAAGATACAATACTGCGATTTGTCTTTGGCCATTGCTATGTATTTTGAATTAGGTATTATTAAACTGAAAGAGTTGGGGTTGCTAGAGTCATGTGGTGTCGGTAATCCAATATTATGAAATAACATAAATTCCTTAATTAACACTAACGGAATTTGGAGAGCTTAAAATATCTTATTATGTACATAATAACTACCAATTTTAGAAATACTTAACATAGAACTTATTGAGGCTATGTCGAGGCTCCCAGGATACTTCATATTATTAGGTAAATGTTGATGGTTATCGGCAAGTTCTCTGAATAACTGCTGTGTCGTGATTAAAGAGGGGTGTAAAATATTTTGGTTACTGAATAAAATAGAATTAGTTATGTCTTCCAATTGGAAGGATAGTGTTAAAATTGAAGTTTCTAAATTATTAATAACCTGGTTAATACTGATCTGAGACCAGAGCTCATCCGTGATGATAGATATGTTACGTACTTCAACAGAGAGGTTGTCGATAGCATCATTCAAATTTAATTTGTTAATTTTAATTTTATTTATAGTATCGTTATACATCGACAATGTAGATTTGGTAAGTAAAATATTATTTTTGATAAGAGAAACTAATTTATTTTGATTATTAAACAATACTTTTATAGCCTCATCGTATTTAAGAACATCATTCTCATCTTAATTGCCAAATACATGTTTTATTATTGAGTCTATGCCACTCACTCAAGCACGCTTTGATTTCCTAGTAACTAAATGGGATACAGAACTAAATTCCTTATACATCTATACATATATATAAAAGAAAATCATGTTAGTTACACTATTTATAACTCAAGAACGGCTGAGCCGATTTGGCTGAAATATGATGGGGAGGTAGCTTAGAACCAGAAGACGAGCATATGATAATTTTTATCCCGTTCCAGAATCAGAACGGCCGGAGAAAATTCAGAGCACTAAAAATAGAACTCTGCGTTAGTACAATAGAGCTGAAAATCGAACACACAAGTGTCGATTCAAATGTCAATGTCATATACAGCTCGACACTTTGGTTTTCTGCTCTATTGTATTAGCACAGCGTTCTATTTTCAATGCTCTGAATTTGCCCCGGCCTCCCGGATCCCGGACGGTATAGTCGCAGACGGTATAGTTAACACGATCGTTGGATCGTGTTAACTAGCGTGGCGGGTCCGAGCAAGCAGTGGAATTCGGGAAAATTAAAATTTTTGAAACGCAATAACCATACTTCAGATTTTTCTCTAAAAAAAATTAAAAATGTAAGTCTCCCGCCGAGTCCGCCTATCTCTATGTTCGCTTGTGCCCGCAGCTTCGCCCGCGTGGGAGTGTTCGTGGCAAAAAACTCTTTAGCAAATATACCTACTCCAATATAATAATAGCACAGAGTAAAAATATATTATACTTACGTGATAGCTTTTTGTTATAAATTTATTATAAAGTGTATATTTTTACTCTGTGCTATTACTATCTTGCAGTAGGTAAGTACATTTGTTAAATAAGTTTTTTAACACAAACACTCCCACGCGGGCAAAGCTGCGGGCAAAAGCTAGTATCATTATATCTAACAGCTAGCGGCTCGAGGAGATGGTGACAATCGACATCACTAAATGTCGTTTTCTCACAAAGATCCTTAACTAATTTTATAGCATAGTCTATATTTTCAATATTCGCACTTAAGTGAGATACGTCCATCGGCATTAAGATATTTAATTTCCCATTAATAACGCTGAGCTTGCCAAGATAGTCGAAATAGATCCCTGGAATTGATTTAAATTGTTCAACGTAAAGATTTTGCTGACTTTCAGCATGTTGGTGAGTTTTGCAAGAATATAACAGTATTTTGCTATTATAAATTATAATAACTAATATTATATACTTAGTATGTAGTAGTATGAAGAGTAAAAAGTAAAGTAAAAGTAATTTGTGAATAATTTATAGGTAAGTGTAATAAAGATAAATTTAAATGTAAAGTATGTATAAAAGCAAACATTTTACGAACTCTGCACTTGAGCAGGTTTGACCTGGTCATAGTGGTGTACAACATGTCGTCGATTAATTAATAATGTCAATGTATTATTACCATTGATTGGGGCCTTTTCACACTGGGGACAAGGCTTTCCGCAATCTTAAATGATTATTTACGTAAACGTAATCGCCAGCATGATAGCTGACTGGTCGTGTCCGTGTATCATAATATTTTTTGGAACTTCCTTTAGATTTATTGATGAATTCTACGGCTTTTTGCCGGGAGTATTTGAGACGATTCTGCAACATGCGGACATATTCAGGGTATGTAGCCCCTCGGGTTTCGTTATAAATGGAATTTGGTATAAATGGTTTATTACCGAACATTAATTCATATGGTGTAAAATGAGATATAATAGAGTGGTTGGATGTATTATAAGCCAGCATGGCAGTATATATATATCTAGGCCAGTTTGTTTGTTCCTCTATAATGTATGATTTTAAATATTGTTTGAGGGTGGAATGGCTTCGTTCGAGAGCCCCTTGCGTCTGTGGATGGTAAGGTGAAGCCCAAAGATTTTTAATTTTTAAGAATTTGCATGTCTCGTTCTAGATGTCTGTGTAATCTAGATGTAAAATTTGTCCCTTGATCTGTGAGGATCATTTTGGGTATACCAAAAATTGAGATGTAATGAAGGAGACATTCTCATGTTTCCTTCGCGGTTATAGTCCTAATAGGATATGCTGAAGAGAATTTCGTTAGATCATCTTGAACTGTTAATATATATTTTAATTTACCAGGGCCAGATTCTGGAAGTGGCCCGACAATATCAAGAGCTACACGTTGACAAGGTTCTGTTGAACTACTAGTTATTTGCATGGGAGCGCTATTTATTTGTCGGAGTGCTTTATTTTCTTGGCAGGATTTACATTGTTTAACATATGTTTCTATGTCGCTACGCATCCCTTTCCAATAATAAATTTCTTTTATCCTGTTATACATACGCGCAGAACCTAAATGGCCAGCAATCGGGACATCATGATTATCATGTAATATTTTCTTTATTTTAGTCGGGCCGGGAATGTAATTTTACTATGGTATATTTTAATTTTAATCTGCGTGTTATGGAAAAGGTAAGTTAAAATATAAAATATTTTAATAAATATAATGTTTTTCAAAAGGATTTTTCATATCTAAATAAAAAATTAATAATTCATTTCGAATCCTCTACAGTTTCAAATATTTCCAGATAGGACGCTTCATCAAAATGATGAATTTTATAAAATAGCAAATAGCATATTTTATTATTACGTTCTATTTTATGGAAACCAAAAAGCTCTCTTTCAGAATTTAATATTATTTGATTTGTTTCAGGATCATTCAGGATTTCCTCATGATAAAGGTAGGATTCATCTAGCTCAATAGATGTTGGTACAAGAATTACTTTAGCCGGACATTTTAATAAACTTTTGTTATAGTCTTCGATTACAGTATTAAATATTTTACTTTTATCCGACATGGATTTTAAGAAGGTAGGATTATCGTCTACAGGAGCATCTGGATTCGCGCTAGTAGAAGAAGTTGGCTCGGATGGTACATCAAAATCTGGTTCAGCGATAGGCTGATCGCTAGGCTCATTAGCCACGGCATCTTCGAGGCCGGGTGGATCAAATGGATCAGGAGGAATATTCAAAAGTTCCGATGGAGATTCAGTATTTTCTACAGGGATTGGATCAGGCAAGAGATCCAAGAGGTCTCTCTCGGGATCAAAGGATGGCGGTGTCACTAACAAATCTAAAAGATCTCTGTCTGGTGAGTACGGTTCCTCCTCCTGAGGCTCTGGTGCTGAAGGAGATGGGTTTTCGGCTTGGATTGAGTTCCCGGTAGGAAAGAGCGTCGGCATTTGCATTTATTTTACCTTTTTTAGAATGTCATAATCAAATTCTTCTATCTTTAGTCTCCAACGAATTTACCTAGAACCCGGATCTTTACAGCTAAACAGCCAATTCAGCGGTTTATGGTCTGCAATTATTGTAAAACGGCGACCAAACAGGTAAAGCCGGAAAACCTTTTTTCTGAAAACTATCGCGAGACATTCCTTTTCAGTTACTGAATAATTGATTTCGGCTTTATTTATAGTTCTGGAGGAATAAGCTATGGGACGATCTTGACCAATAGGACCTTGGGACAAAATTGCAGAAATGGCGTAATTGGATGCATCACAAGTTAACAGAAAAGGTTTGTTAAAATCAGGATAAGCTAATACCGGAGCAATAATAAGATTTTCTTTAAGAGATTCAACAGCAAGTTGCTGTTCATCTTTTCAGACGAACGTAACATCTTTTTTTCAACAAACTGGTAAGTGATTTTGCTATTTTAGAGAAATTAGGAATAAATATTTTGTAATAGGAAGCAAAGCCTAGGAAGGATTTAATGTCCTTAGGGGACTTAGGAAACTTAGCTACAGCCTCTGTTTATTCTGGGTTCGGCCTTACGCCATCTTCGCCTATTATGTGCCCTAAATAAACTACTTCTTTACGAAGGAACTGTCATTTTTCCGGTTATAATTTAAGATTAAACTTTCGAAGTCTATCAAATACGGCTTTAAGGTTATCTATGTGTGTGTCGAGATTATATCAGGAATAGATTACAATATCGTCCAAATAAACAAAACATCGACTTCCTTGTAGTCCTAACAGGCAAGTTTTTATTAGTTTTTGAAATGTACTAGGTGCGTTTCTGAGGCCAAATGGTATACGATTAAATTGAAAGTGACCTTGAGGGATTGAAAATGCAGTTTTGGGTGCATCGTCGGCTGAAATACGAATTTGGTGGAATCCAGAAGCAGGATCTAGTGTTGTAAAATATTTACTTTTACCTAACTGGTCTAGGATTTCAGAAATTTGAGGTATCGGGTAAGTTTCGCCTACACTTATGTCATTAAGCTTCCTATAATCTATCACTATTCGCCATTTGTGTTGTCCATTGGAGTCAATTTTTTAGGGAACTACCCATATGGGTGAGCTCCAAGGAGCGGATGACGGCTCTATATTATGTTATGTTCAAGCATTTGATTTATTTGTTTTTCAACTTCTTGCTTGTGACTTTCGGGAAACCTATATGACTTGGTATGTATTGGAATTTCGTTATTTGTTCTGATTGTATGTTCGATTGCAGACGTATGTGTGAGCTGATCACTGGGCATATGAAAGAATATGCAATATCCGGATATTGACTACAAAGATCAACAAAAGCATTGAGTTCTTCTTTATTTAAATGATCAGAACGAAGTTATTTTAATACTGCTTCGGATCTTTCTGAGGTATATAAACTACACGTATTTACCGGATGTAGAGGAAAATTTAAAGGTTCAACATGGAGTTTTAGATCTCCTTTAATATGTGCATAATTTTCAGAGGTGTTAGCAATAGTTAAATTAACGCTGTTACGGGTAATATTAAATAAAAGATGTGTTACCAACGTGACAAATTTATTTAAATTAAGAGGTCGTGGGCAGAAGGCCGTAAGTATCTGGTTTAGCCTCTAGTGTCTTTAGAGATTGGTGGGGCTTTTCAACCACACGGCACTTAGCTGGATCTGTCGACGGTAAGGTATGACAGCACGTGGCGCTTTCGGGTCCTGTGTTCGGGTCAGGAACTCGTCACGACGTGGTCGCCTAGGAGCGGACAGTCCGTGGCACAGGCCAGATAGTCATCCGTCTATAGGATGTAGATAGCGGTGCTTGTACCCGTACCGTAGTTCCCTGGAAACATTCATACCAGCGTGTGAAGAGTGTGGACCACAGCAGCCATGGTTCTAGCCCCTAACGATCCAACCATGGGCTGTGTATCCATCACAAAATAAGGGATAAGCGAAAAAAAGATAAAAGATAAAATGATAAAATGATATTAAGGACAATTAATTTGATACAAACATCCTAATAATATCTAACAATGCAAGATCGGAAAAATGAAACGACAAGTTGAGCACGTGGCCAATCAAAAGGTTTGCCAACAAATTCTACAATGGTGCTAATTCACAGGAAAAATAATGTGTTTTAATTACAAGCGTGATTTAGCAAACATTCACAACACAGATATATCAAATTACTCACCCTGAACACGGGGTTAAAATATTATAATTATTATAAACGACTACATCTTGCGTTTATAGAAAATTTTATTCTAAAAAGGAAACGTCATTCGAAGAAGTGCTATATATACCCTCCTCCGTCGTCTTTTTTTAAACTTTTGACAACTATGAAACTAAAGCGTAAAGAGAAAAAATCCAGAAACCAAAATAAAGTATATTATATTAATAATCAATATATTATGTAATATAATAATACAAATGTACTGTATTTTCATTATTAATCAAAATTTAATAATTATTTTTATCATTAAAGATGGAAGTAAAATCGATCTATGAATCAAATATTAAAGGAAGGCTAACGCCGTTTTAGTAAGGACGTGCGCCGATAGATGGCGCCTAAAGCCTCTAAATGACAAATAATTAAGCAAACAAATCATAGATGACGGTGATTTTACGGAAAGGAAATGTAACTACGTTACAACGCGATTATTATTTTTGATTATAACGATGCAATTAGATATAAGTAAATCTTCCGAAAGATGTTGATCAACTATAACACCCTCTTTTAAATTAGTTTTCTGTATTGAACATTGAATTACAGCTTTACTTCGAGGTGGAACAATAAAGAACGGTTCGGTGAAAAGCAATTTAATTTCGGATTTTCCTATTTTTAATATATCATTCGTGTAATCTATTTTACAACCTAATTTTCTTAAGAAATCTGTGCCTACGATACCATCGTAAGGTAAGCTAATCTCTTTTATTACATGAAATTTAAATACTAACGGACTTTTGTCATTTAATTTGTAAGTGACCTTCCGTAGAAGTCGTTTCATCTCTGGATCTATTTTTAAGTTTCACAGGTTCTTTAATTCATTTTTGACTATTTTATATACAAGTTTCTTATATTTAACAGATCGACGAGCCCGAGTCGACTACAAGGATAAAGGAATATGAAACTGAAGATTCTACTAATATGTGAGGTAAGCGCTTAGTTGTATTGATATTAATTTCGTAAAGGAGATCATTTTTTTGGGCCTTTTCTGAATGTGCCGGCCAACAAAAAATAATGGTACATGTGTTTAGTATTAGTCATTTGGAGCAATAGTTAATATGTCAGCAAAGTTGTATGGTTATAGTAACCAAGTCAAGTTGTACAAGTTCTATGATTTTTTATTTTCATACATTGTCTGATTTCTGAAAGTGAGGAAAATAATGATAAATATTGCTAATACTAATCATCCGAAGTCATTGTGAAATGAAATGAGTAAATGAGTAGTGTGTGAAGAACACCTACAGGAAGATATTTGGCATTTACTTCCACTACAGGATAACCTCACAGAGGAATTCACTGCTGATCAAATAGTCCATACGTTAACTATGATGAAAAATAAAATCTCCACCGATTTTTTGAACTTCCGAGCATTACGAAAACATAAATGCAAATGAGCTGCACACGTGGATAGCCCTTACTCACCTCCAGTTCTCTGATGTGCTGGAAAACGTAACCAGTGTGAATCGACACCGTGACAAATGGACAATAATGGCAGCAGAATTAGCGAAAATGCGACAGGCGATTCTAATACACGGTTAGCATCCTGATTTAAAATGTCCGCTTTCAACGAAAACTAAAGATAGGCTTAGAAGCGCTTTTAAGCGACTTTGTACCATCCCGTGTCGGATTTGACCATATAACCAGAGAGGAAGTAGTGCAGAAGAACATCAGGATTCCAGAATGTTTATTTGACAATCCAGATAGTCCAATTGAAGAAATAAAGTTGATTACTATTCTCGATGGCACATACATATATCTTCCAAAAAGCTCTAATTACTTTCTCCAGAGAAAATCGTACAGTAATCATAACTTCCAAAACCTTTTGAAGCCATTTTAAATATTTGTTGCGATGGAACGATAATTGCAGTAGAGGGACCATACGCTGCAACAACCTCCGTTGCCCTGATTTTAAACAATGCTTTAAATGACGAAGATGGCGTGTTGCACTGGTTTTACCGGGATGGAGATGTTTTCATCCTAGACCGTGGCTTTAGAGATGCTTTAAGCAATCTGGAGGCATGTGGTTATTTAGCTCAGATGCCAGAAATAAAGCACCCGAACGAAACCCAGCATACTACTGACCAGGCTAATAAATCTAGACTTGTGACCATTTGCCGCTGGGTGGTCGAAGTGATAAATGGTCGCTTCAAAAGATATTTTCGTTTACTAAGACATGTTCACAGTGACCGGGCATTAGGTAACATGATAGATTATTTCAGAATCGCGGCAGCATTGCTGAACAGCTACCATGTCCTAATTGACAACAACGTGCACGCAAGCGATTTCCTTGAGATAATTCATGAACGAATCAATACGCCAAATAGTTTGGCAGAACTTGTTATAACAAACAATTATAATAGACGAAGAGCACAGTTTCAGGCCATGGGAGCCGATATGCCTGAATTCAATAATTACCCTAGACTGACAGAAGAAGAATTGACGCTGTTTGCTTTGGGCAGCTATCAACTGAAGCAAGCCCGTAGTTACTACGGTGAACACGTACAACCAGATGGAGCTTTCATCATGGAACTCGCCGGGGATATTCATGTGGAAGAAGTTCGGGAGATGGCTGGACGGGATCTTCTCGTATTACGAGGCCGTATACAATCTCGCCAGTTTCGTCGAAAACGTATCATGTATACATTACAGCTGATCCAGCACTTCATGGACGACAGGCCATTCCATATTATTACTGCTCATGCCCAATAGGTGAACGGACAATAGGGTGCTGTTCACACACCATGACTATTGTGTGGTACATGAGTTTCGCACGGTATGTTGAATTTATACGCCCACCGGCACTAGGTTTGGAGGGTGTTATAGTTTCATTGCATGAGAATTAGAAGACTTTTGTAATTTAACTTTAAAATATCAGTTATTTTTAGTCGGATATAAAATGTAAAAATCAATAAAAATATGAAAATGGCGAATGATCCAACTTGTTTCATTTGACTTAGAGTAATCCTACAACTTTGCTGCCATATTAACTATTGCTCCAAATGACTAGTACTAAACACACCAACCATTTTTTTTGTTGGCCGGCACTTTCAGAAAAGGCCCCAAAAATGTATGGGGCCTGAATGTTCTCCTTTCTTTTTTTTCAGGTATAACTACGAGGGAGTCTTCGGTTTGGGGCTGGTTACCCTGTTGCGTGACTCTGAAGGATGCATCTCCGTTTTGGGGCTGATTACCCTGTTGTATGATGTTGAGAGAATAATTAGCATTTCCATTTTGGGACTGGTTACCCTGTCGTATAACGCGAGATAAAGTTTTCGTGTCGATTTCAGATTTAGTTAGTCCCGCATGACATGAGAGCGAGACGGAATTTAGTTATAATAAAACTATTATTATTCGATTGGGGTGAGTCGTCAACGTGTTGATCATCATGTTCATTCATAACCAAATGCATTCGATTTGGTTGTTGCCGGAATTTATTATTAAATCGACTGTTATTGTATTCTCTTTTCGCGCAATCTTTAATATCATGGCCCGTAGTTTTACACTAGCGACAAAATACCGATTGGGTTCTGTCTGAATAATTATTATTATTGTTGTTATTAAGGTTACCATTTGGAGAATGAAATCTCGGCTGATAAGAAGACGTGACATGATTACGTGACGTACTTGGCTGTCCATATGATCGTGAGAAAAACGGTCTGGGTCTCAAGTTATTTTGATTATTATTATTTAACTTCGATTCTCCCAACTGAGGTCGTTTGTAAAGACTTTGTTGTATGCGCTCCTCAGAGATCGCAATAATAATAGCGTCATTTAAATTTCGCGGATTTCTGCAACGCACAATTATTGAGATACGGGGATGTAAACCAATAAGAAAATGATACAGCGCTAAATCCTCCATGGCCGCTGAACGACTAGGGATTTCTCTTAGTGCGCAATTGGACAGGGTTACCTCAGTTAGAAGCTGTGAAAGATAGGTTTCTACGCGTAAAGAATATTGTATAACGTTTTCATTGTTTACTTTCTTGCAAGTCCATAATTATGTGAGCATAATGCTTACGTGCACAAAATTGGTTTCGCAGGAATTCTTTTAATTGGTCCCACTTTTTGAATTCTTTGATAGCACAAGCAATTGCGGCTTTCTCTTGCAACTGGCTAAAGATATAAGGAAATAGAATTCGCTTTTTTACCTCAGTGGCCAAGTCATAGACGTTATAACAATTTATAATAAAAGAATTTACGCACTCCCGAGAACCATCAAATGGTTTTATAAATTTAAATAGTGTATTTAAATCCAGTTCGACCATCATGGCAATCTTACCCGAAGCGGTTCCCTTTCGGGTCGTTGCTTTGGGAGAAACAGGAGGATTTTTGGCAGTGTCAGATGGCTTCCGATTCGGACATAGGAATGTTAAGATTTCAGTTTACTTTTCGACATATTAAAAAATATTATTAATTAGAATGTTAACAAATTAAATTACAAATATAGATTTATTATCTTAGTGGAGTACCGAACTATATATATCCTATCTAGGTAACCTTAGAAGGCTACTAAATGTAAACAGTGACCAAAGACTCACAGTGATATCAGCGCGTGGGCGGCGAAGATAAGCTGCACGGCGATTCCATGCTCTAACGGTGAAGTAAAACATCTCGAGGAAACCCACACATGGTTGGCCCCAGAAGTATTGATCAGTCATTCCTCAGGACTAGGCTGACTATGTTGTGAGAACGCCGTATGTGTTTGGGTAAACATAAAACATTTAAAAACCGACTATCCCAGGAACTAAAGTATTTCAATAGTGGTTACTTCGCTTGGAGAATACTGTATAAATCGTCCAATAACGGATGGAAAGGCCTATATTGGTTTTTATATTCATATATATTGGATTTGTTTTATTTTGCAAGAAGGGTATACTTTTAGTAGAACCTATTGTGGGAATATGGTGGCAAGCCCCAAAGGGAGATCTCCGACCGAGCGAGGTACTATGCTCGGTCAGGCCGAAGCCCACTTGTAGTAATTTCAGGTGTTGTATATATACCGCCGATCTTAGAAAACTTCGATAGCGCGATTCAGGATTATGGCACTAATTGGTCCGCCACACTATCATAATAAGTGTTCTTAAACAGCTGCCAATAAAACATCGACCACTACTAAACTTTCGGAGCCTTGCAGAAAACCGGCGTGAATTAATAACGCTTGTTTCGCTGCGTGAAGCATACATAGGGTAGGTTCAGTTTTATTAATGGCATGCACAATGTTTTGATGCATTAATATATATTTGAATTTTTAATAAAATTGCAATTAAATGATGTATTCGGTTTTATAAGTTTTTTGTAAATAATAAAACACAACGTACCGTACGGTACTTTTATAAAATTTGATTTTGACTTAAAAGTGATTTGTGCGTAGAGTATATTTTATGTTACGACATCCCGACATGTCCCGGTACCGAGGGTTTAGGCTAGTGTTGTGCCGATATCTCGACATTTACCCGCCGTCTCTCAAGTGTAACAGCTATCGCCTCTGTGACGATCTGTTTCAAGTTATTATCTCAGGCCAAATAAAAAAGCGAACGCCGCGTTCTGCGACCCGCACACTGAGACCGGTCTAAGGCCCGTATTCATAAGCCGTTCTCAAACTCGTTCTTAAGACCTTTCTTGGCTGAGACAGTCTTAAGTAACGTGTAAATAGTATGATCTCAAGACCGTATCAGTTGATAACGTGATTGAGATCATGTACTCAACTTTCAACCGTCATCTACACGACAAAGAACAAATGAAATAACGTTTCGTTTACACTTTTAATAAGAGCGGCTTTATTGATTATACATTATTTCAATATTTATTTTTAAAAATGTAATATATCATAATAAAAATATGAAAATGTCTGTATTTTTATATTGAAAATACGTAATTTCATTAATTTTCACGTTCCATTAATATTTATTATTCTCTAACATATTAATATCCATATTTTTATTTAAAACGGAATGCGAATCATTGATATTCGAAAAAAGTTCTTCTTCTTCTTATGCCTTATGAGTGGGTTCTATGAATAAACAAGGGTACAGTGTACTGGAGGAAGTCTGTTGAATAATCTAAAACCTAGAACAAACACAAACATTTAAGGTTAGTACCACAGTTTTCGTTTGTTAGGAAGAATGTACATAAAGTTTCAGTAAAAGGATTATTTACAAAACACAGAACAGATTTAACGTTGATAGGGTGAGGAATTGTAGGAGGGAGTAAATCATTTAATGAGAATTTGTTTTTTGGACAGCGAAAAAAAGCTCTGTTGTCAAGTGTCGAATCAAGTCACTTTTGTTTTGACTTTTATCTTTGGTATTGAGGGATATCATTATAAATCAAATATGTAGGATTCGTTAATGTAAATAAATAAATAAAATTGAAAATATTTCTATAAATACTCGACACTGGCAGAATGGTGCAAAACGTTGCAACCGCGATTGCCAAAAAAAGAAGAAGAAGATGTATCAACAAGCGTCTTTTACAACAAGTAACAACAAGCGGCGGACCGGGCAGCGGCACATATTGTGTTATGTGCATCACGTCCTCGCGCGATGTATCAATATTTGTCAACAGCTGCGATATTACGTCACGTGACAACAATATCGAGAATGTTGTGTTATGTAAAACACCGGCGACATATTATGATAAGGACACGTTTATCTAAACGTAATAAATCCCGGGAAACATTCCGATTGCACAAACAATTTCGACTTAGGTATGCTGTGTAGTAATAAAATTCAAAGCTTAAAGATAAAGTATTATCTTTATAAATATATTTGTTTAGGGCGCAGCTCCACCGTTAAACCTCCGTCTGTGCAGTATTTGTTCCGCACACAACCGGATAATTAAAACGTTCAAGTGCGGAATAAATAAAGCGGTGCCACGCGGCACGAAGCGGGCGGTACCGCTGTTGGGCTAATTAGTATCCGAAGTGGGTTAATTTAAACATATAAACTCTGATTTATCTTCGCCTGTCTTCGGGATTTCGTTTAATCCTCTTCCTGCAGGCAGGAGTAACCGGCAGGTGACAGCAAATATAACCTTTTTATTTTCTTCTCGTCTTCATTACGAGAAGAATAAGTTAGCGCGGTGTAAAACTGGATAGGTCCCCGGCGGACACTTGAGGTGAGGTGTTTAAGCCGAGACCAAGATATTTTTATAAAGTTGTTACATTGAGCAGGCGAGAGGCGACGACAGTCACGCTCCCAGTGTCAATACAACTATTTGCTACTTTATTCATTTAGCGAACAGGTGCCGAAATAAAGAGTCGAGGGATACTGTATTCACGCGGGTGGAGCTGCGGGCAAAAGCTAGTTATACATAGTATTTAGTACAGATTACTTATGTAGTGTAGCTGCGGGCTGCGGGCTGCCGGCTGCGGCATTCGGGCTGCGGGATACGGCATGCGGGCTGCGGCGTAGACACCGGCAAGAAGTTTGGCACCCAGATCTAGTTATTAATATCATGAATTTGTCATCCCTCCCCCTTCCCTCCAGCCGCACCCCGCGGTATAAAGGGCATTAGCCTCTAGACCGCGTCCGTCTATTAATAATCATTAATTGGCACATTACCGTCGCAATTCACTTTACATCGCCGTCACGTTGGCGTCTAATTTTCAATTTTTCAATATTTATTATACTTTGTTAGTCCGGCGCGTATAAATGTTACATTCTGTACGAACAGTCGTATTTAACAGTAAGTATCAAATGGTTGATGTTTTATTCAAATATTGAAGAAAAAAACAGTGTAATAAAAGTTCAAAATAATGTATATAAATAGTTAAAATTGCTAGGACACATTTTTAAGTAAAAGAATACCAAACGATATAAAGTTTTCACTAAATAACTTCCATCTCATTCTTAATTGGAAACAACAGTGCCATGGCGCCGGGGATCGTATTTGTGTCACCGGCGGGTCACCCGTGTCCCACTGGCGTGTCATACGGGTCCCGCTGCAGGGTCACGTGGTCGATAATTACACGTCAAAGCATCAGGTCGGCTATTATCATACAAATTGCTTACCGGCGACGTGACGCTGTAATGTATTCGATCATAACATAATACCACCGCGAACCGGTCGTCCGGGACTGCTCAGTGATCTTATGGAAATCATTTAAATTATGTTGTACATAATAAGCTTAGCTTCATGTAAGAAAAAAGTTGTAAGTTATATATTTTTTTTAAATTGGAACGAAGTTCCTTACCGCGCGTTGCGAAAGGAGGCTAGATGGAAAAAATTAAGACCAAAAGTTGTAATGACATTTTTTGCTATAGTTGTAAGCCGTGCGGCGTGCGGCGTAGAATAAATTATAAATTCCCTTCAATTTTTTACCACAAGCCAATTATTACTAAAATTGAGCCTACTGATTAAGTTTATATTACATTATATTTGTTAATAATAAAAAAAAAATTAATATAACTTAAAAAAATATTATTACAATTCCTTCACTAATTAATCGAAAGGAACTTCGTTCCATCCGGGTGTCCCTTGACACCTCTCAGGATTTTTTTATACAGTTTCAGAATAAAAGGGTTACGAGAACACTGATTTTCTAGGGTTATTCAGCAACTGAACATGAGAGATATGAGAGACACGCGTGTCTTAAAACGCATAGTTGTGTTTTCACTAATTGGCATTCGCATTTCACTTTGATTGCAAAACTGATCCGATTATAATGAACCTTCTTGAATATAAACCACGCACCGTGCCGCGTCGGAGTTGCGAATTTATTCAAAGACCAATAATTAATATCAACGTTGAATAGATCTTTATGAGTTCTGTGTAATTTGGACGTTTAAATGAACCAAAAGGATTTCTCGGTAACCTGACCTGATTTTTTAAGTAATTTTATTTTGAAATTAAATGACATGTTTTTAATTCTATGATGCAAAAAATCTCAATAAATTTTAATGTTATTTTGGCATAAAGCTTGTTATTGTACTAGAACCTATAAGTATGCGTTAAACATAGGCTACTTTATATATTTTTATGGGAACTAAACATTACACAATTATACTTCGGCGTTAAAAACCTACGTTTACACGCAACCTCAATTTATAATTATAAGTAACGGTATTGTGTTCTACAGTATAATAACGCCAGGTGTTCACGCCCGCGCGCGTGAACGGTTCACCACATTACACGTCGCCATGGCAACGATCAGGACCCAGAACATTGGCTAGATATTAACTCAACCGCATCGAACCTTTCTAATTAATTTTCCGCCAGTAAAGCCTTAAATACTAATAAATTAAAGTGATCTTATTTTGAAACACAAAAGCAGATAGACAAAATTAAAGAATGATGTACAATGCAAATACAAGACCACGCTGCTTGTTCGAATTTAGAAACATTATTACATTAATGGCGGTATTCAATGATATTAATTATTTTCTTAAGTCTTAAGGCTAAAAAAATACTGTTACAGTTTTAACTTTCATCACATGATTTATTTATTAACTAATCAATTCTATGGATGGAACATTAATGTAAGCAGCTCCTTGAGATACGGCTACTGCCCGTGGCAGCCCTGCGAGATGCGTCAGCGCGCGGCGGTCGGGCGAACTCAGGCGGGGCTTAACGACTTTACTACCGAAACATTTGTTTGTCTGTTTGCATTGCATAAGCTCCGTACCTAGGGGGCCGATTTTGATCAAATTTGACACAGATATAGAGTATACGAAGAACATGGGCTACTATTACTGTGGGAAAATGTACGATATCCGCGCGAAACACCTAGAAACATATTTACATTATATTCTCTGAATGTTTGCATTCTTGTAAGCAACACGCAGTTGTTTGTTGCAGGCGACTACTACATATAGTAGGTCACAGCTTACGACGCATTTCCTAATCCTAATAGAATCGTGTTCCGACTGACTGCTGACGGCTGACGGCTGACGTCTGACGGCTGACGGCTGACGGCTGACGGCTGACGGCTGACGGCTGACGGCTGACGGCTGACGGCTGACGGCTGTGGTGGAGATGGATTGCTGCGCGTTTGGTTCAGTACGACTGACAAGTGACGTCTTGGTTCTGAAGGCATTAAAACTTCTGTTTCAGAAAACTTCTTAAGTAACTTAAGTAAATTTAAAAGTCAATAATAAGCGTAACGATGTCACATTTATGTACTAGCGGTAGTAAAATTTTCAGATTGTAGTAAAAATAGAGTTCTATGTTTTCAGAAAGGACACAAAAAGGTTTCCTAAACTATTTTTATCCGATAAATTAGGTTTAAAAGTTCCAGCTACTTGAAATACGGACGGTCCTAAGCCGCGCTATCTTGCGCTCAGTGCGGGCCGGAAATGAGTTTTGTTTGTAATGAACCCCCATGTCCCCTTGTCCCCCTGGACCCCTTTACGTTTTATACCCTCGCGTCGGAAATGAGCCGCGTATGCGTCGAGATTAGCGCGGAGAGTAATGACGTCACATTAGTAATGACGTCACAGGCGGAGTTACGCGCCTTTGTGACCGGCGTGAGAAAAATTACAATCAACGTCGTAAGTCGTGTACGCGTCTACTTATGGATGTGGATTAAGACAAATTGATTCGTCATGTTAAATGTCACCTGATTATATTATGTGGACTTTATTTGTCTCCTCATCGAAATGTATATAGATATTTAAACTTGGTAATTCAGACGCCGTGGCTAATAATTGTTATTGTGATTTTTGTTGTAGTTAATACAGGGGACACAAATCAGCTTTTATAAGACTGCACCAAGTTTTATCAAAGCTAGTAATATTGTGACTGTGGTATTAAACCAACCAACCGTCATTTACCTGCTGAGGGTCGTCGACCCCACTTACATCGCCTGCAGCGCATCTCTTCCTGCGTCACGTCAATTGTTATACACGTTACCCCCCCTCAAGTTCAAACGGAAAGTTATTCAGACGGCGCGTAACATACGTCATTATATAGAGTCACGGGGGGGCCCGCCTGTTTTTTTGTATTTCTATGTTGCACGGTATATGTGCGTCACTTAAATTCTACCCGTAATATAGTACGTTATTGTCTCTTTGTTTACGTTGTTGTATATTGTAGTATAAAAGTAAATTATTTCTTGCTGTGGCGACAAAACAAACACGCTTGTCGTAGCGTCGTAGATGTCAGCTCGTAGCATCCTACGTAGCCACGTAGCCACAGCTACAAGTGCGTCGTAGGCTCGGAAGTCGTAGCTGTCAGCTCGTAGCATTCTCCGTAGCCACGTAGACACAGCTACACGTGCGTCGTAGGCTCGTAAGCCGTAGCACAGCGCTACGATGCGTGTATGCGCGCAGCTGTGTTCATTACTGTTATGCGTTAGCCTATTTAATAGAACTACAGATCGCTCGATGGTCGAAATTTGACCATAATTCAAATGAAAATTATTTTAGTCTCAATGTTTAGGGTTCTTTTGCCACTTAGATACGCAATAAAAATGTGTAAATTTTGTCTATTATATTTACAGTGCCAGATTTACATATTTGTCGCCCATAGGCTATTCAGTTTTGCTCCCTCCTCCAAACTTCTCAAAATTGTCAACTGTCCTGGTTGAAATTTGTACCAAATAGTTATTTGAAAGTGTATTCTTTAAATAAAATAACAGCGAAAAATATATTATAATGATAATATTGTTATTTTTTGTTCGTTGAAAGCGAGCGAGTAAAAATTTATCTAATTTCGCCGGATAAAATTGGATAAATCATTTTTTTTTCAATTGTTCTGGGTTTAATTTGTAATATGGAATATGGAAAATAGACCAAAGACTACTAAATATTAGAAATAACATTATTATAAATATAATATAAATTATGTACTGTACTGTAGGTTTCAATATTTACGCGGGCGGATCCGCGGGCAACAGCTAGTTTTAGAATATTATTGAGATTATATACTGTACAATACTCAAATATTATATATATTTTTTAATTTTAGAGAATATTTGTTCTATGCAAATAATTATGTTTTTTATATTTCTGTAGGAGAAAAAATATTTAGGCCACATTTGCCGCCCCCTAAAATGTGCCGTCTTGGGCTTCAGCCTACTCAACTTTCTGGATATTTACTACTACTTACAGAATATAACAGATGAAAAGATATAAACAAATTATTGACAGGCTGCTGGATTTGCAGACTGGACCGTGAGGATGGCCCTTAGAATAGGTAAAAACCGTGAAAACATGAATTTTGCTACACGTATTAGAGCGTATTTACATTATGCGATAGAATGTCGCTTATCGCGCGCGATAAATAAATAAAATTAAATAACGTTTATTTCGGGCGGCATAGGCCCATAATATAAATACCTGACAGACTAAGATACATATTATTATTATTATATACTTAAACTACACTTTATCACATGTTGTCGGCGACTTGATGCGCGCTTCGTTCCGGAGTCTCGTCCGGAACCTCCGGTAGACCACATCCGTCGGCCAGAACTCCTCCACCTCGAAGGTCGACGAAAGTAGCGCCGGCACTCTCACCACAAAGGAACTGAAGTTGACCTTATGGCGAGACTCCAGACGTTCGACTCTCAAGGCGATAGACGTCTTCTTGCGGATGTAGTCCACGACGTCCTCGACCTCCATGGACCAGTGTAGGCACGAAACGTACAATGGCATCGCGGGTACCTCGCGCCGCAGGCGCAGTTCCGCTACGTAAGGTGCGGTGCCGCGATGGTTGCGGGCGGCGGGCTTCCTCTTCTTTCTTCTTTCCACCAGTATGAAGCCCTCCTCATCGCACCTCCTGCTCTCGTCCTTGCAAGGTCGAGGATGCTCAGCCTTGTGGCTTTCTTTCTCTCCCTTTGTCTGTTTTTTTATAATGTGGGAGACAGCCTTATTATCTTTTATATTGAAACATATACCTTCATAATTATTATTTTGCGTCTTTGATAGATAAAAGTAAAAGAAAATTCATGTTGTGACAGACTGACAAATGTCAACGCGTAATAATATTATATCAAACGCACGGTAGATAGTGTGAGCTAACTGAGGTAGCGATAATAATTATTATAAACTATAATTAATGTAATAATTATAAGAATATCAGTCCAGTTTCATTAAAATCACGAAAAATAAAATTTCACTCATGTTTTTCACGATGAAACCGAACGTCAAAACTCATATGTGAACCAAATCTATGGTAGTGTGTATTGCTGATATTTTTATTAATTAAATTTATTTCTAAGCATTATTTTAAGAAATTTAAGCTTTTCGCACGACTTCCTCAGTATAAACTTTAATTGTGCCAAATTTCACTGTTATCCGTATGCACAATTCTCGTAAAACTGCACTTGAAATTTTCTCTTCACGTATTAATATATAGATGTAATATTATTATTAAAATAGAAAAGGCAGCTATCAGCTGATCCTTGCGTCGTCTTTGTGTGAAAAGGCAGCTATCAGCTGATCCTTGTGTCGTATTTGTGTGAAACGTACAATTATCGACGGCGGACGATTTTGTTGATTACCTTCTGAGTTTTTCGAGTTTGTCGGATAAGAAAGATAAGATATGTAAGAAAGAGAGATAAGAATGTGCCGTATCTATATCAAAATTGTGAATCCGACAGTAGCGCTAAGAGTGTTAAACATAGAAAATATATTTTCTCCCTTCTTCGCTGGAATACCGGATATTTCAAAATTATTTTCTCGGGAAAACTGGTATTGTGCGTTAGTTTTGAATTCCAAATTTTTAATAATTTCTTGGGCTACATTTAGTTACTTTTGAACGATGGACATCGTGGAGAGTTTCTCCTCGATCAGAAATAATCTACCCTCGAAATCTTATATCGGTCTTCTATAGCCTATAATATAATTTAAAATATAATTTAATTTACGCATTGACTGTGCAGCAGTTTGTAACTCGGATCTAATATTATTGAGATCGAGATTCGTAGCACTAAAATCATCCCGAAAACTTTTAATTCCTTTGAACATGTCAGACAGATAGGGCTGATGCGACTCTGAAGAAGGGTTACGGCACGGGATGCACCGCCAGGTTGCTTTCTTCTCGGCTCCTAATTTTCTATAAGTAGACTCCGAAATGCCTGCACACTCATAGCGATACACTTGGTGCCCAATACACTTGGTGCTCAATACGAGTCAGTTACGGTGACTTTGCACTTACAACTATTCATTGTCAAAGGAGTTTATTATTGTAACGACCGTAGTAACAATGTTGATAATTTATATCCACTCGAAATTCTTCTTCTTTTGGCATAGCCTTCCCTGTAATAGGAGTTGCCAACGTCAGAGTGATGCAGCAGATGTACAGTGAAAAGCTGATGGCGTACAGTGCAGGGAATGGCTTATGCAATGACTTCATGGGTACCTCATGCAGATACAAGTTATACTTACTAGTATAAAAACATAATAATATGCAAAGCCAATGTTTCTTAGCCTTTTTTACACCTTTTTCCTTTTCTTTCACTCGATATTTTCAGGTAAAAAATACCGGTTGTCTGTAAAGTCGGTTTACTGACGATAATTGAACGTGACAACGTCAACAACAACAACAACAGCAACAATAACAATAATAATAATAATGAGGTAAAGGCAATGCGAGTTAAAGCTGGTACTTGGGTACTTGATAACGGTACTTGGTAACGATAACGGGTAACAGGTAACGCACGAGTCATGTTTTTTCGTGCGTGCAGCCGGCTCCATCGATTAATAAGACGTTATCACGTCAAAAATACGATTATAACTTTTAAACTTCGGTAAAGATAACCCATATTGTGATTGCGACCGTCACATTTTCATAGAAATATTTAATCTCTGTGTAAGTACTGGCAAGTGTTTTGATGTCGCCTATAGGTAAAAGTATCTTAGCACGGTACATTACATGCAGGAGCTGTAAAAACTTTCGTTTAAGCACCCCCCCCTCCCCTCCTTCCTCCTCTCTCTCCCCAACCCCCCCCCCCCGCGCGTTGCGCTCCGCACCCCGCCGCCGCCCTCAATCAATAGCTCAAAGGACTGACATAAATGTTTAATTTTTTATTCAATACCTCTTTTGTTATGGTCTTAACTTGAACATTATTTCGCACAGAAAAAAGTGACCTTTTTTCTACCTAAAAACAGAACCATTTGTTTTGTATTTTAAATGTATACCTCATTTTAAAAGACCCCTACGACGTCGATCACGACATAATATTATGAATTTTGTACATAATAAAACACCATTAAGAATAATGTGCGTAACCGTTACGTTTGACATATCGAACAAACACCGCGGCGCCGGGAGATAAGCGACACCTTGCCGTTTAAACAATAATTTGATTGTCAACACCCATAAATATTATACACTGAAAAAATTACGTGGACGCGGCCGACTTATGCGTGAATACGTTTGCGGCTTAGAGCATTAAACCAACTTGGTTTAATCATGTTATCACGCAAAATGTAGCCCCCAGTATATCATCGTACGTGTCTTGACTTGCTCCCATTATGGAAACAATTTAAAAGACACATTCACATAAACACCACATTTTTATTTACTTTGACAAAACACGTAATGACTCGAGTGTCGGAACTCGCGGACAATGGCGGCTCCACTGTAAACATCAAGTGATTCAATGGATCGGGGCATTCTTCGCGAATGTTTCCCGCAACAGCGGCCAGGCCCGGGCCCAGGGCTGCCAAACGTATCATTAATTTCGAGGACCTCTGTGGCTCAGTGGTAAGCGCGTCGGCGCGTAAGCCGAAGATCGTGGGTCCGTAAAGTATAATAATATCTTAGATATGTGTATAGTTTTCCGTTGTCCGTAAATTATTAAATAATTTTCCGTTGTCTGTATAAGCTCTTCCGATACTGAAACGAAAATGTCCATAAATATTATTAATATTACAATTTGTCTGTAGGGTGATTTTGGTATGGGTGGCAACCTTACCTGGGAGTTCCCCTCCCCCGCGCCGCCCGCGAGCTCCCCGCGCCAGAAACTTTGGAGGTATTTTTTCATAAATTACAACAATGTTTTTGTAACTCTATTGTTGTGGAGTCGTACATTATACGATGAGAGTTATCTCTATACCACAGGCATGAAAGAACAGCAATTAAACTGGTGTCAAAACTAGAGCAACTCGAATTATAATATAAATTCATATTGCCAAGGGGCAACCTGGGTCAAAAGTACTTAAACCGTATTTTTTATAATTAGAACGAAGTCGTTATTTTTAACCGGACATTATTTTTTGATATTCTTTAGTGAAAAACGTGTCGCGTGTCGATACGATTAATTAACATAATATGCGCCGATTCGAGCTTACAACAACATTTCTCGCCTATGTTATACGGTCCGAAACTACAACACGGATAATTATGCGGTTTGGATACCAATCGAGAGTTTATAATCATTATATAATTATAATATTATAAAATCAGGACCGGAACCCCAAGAAAAAAAAATGTATTACATTTATCACCCAGCTTGGCTTCGACAAATCGCCTTGTCATTTTTGTTGGTAAAATTGCCTTGCGACCAAGCCGAATTATTGTTTACAGTCGATTTTCGCCGTGCAGTGAGAATCGTGTGGCTAAAATGTAAATCCCCTATGGTGACTGGTGAAATTTTAACTACAATAAATCTTAATTCAAATATTTACAGTTCACACACACACACTCAAGCATACAGTCACTGCCTCATACTAATACCAGTAAAAATATGTACAATTATTTTTTTAATTTATTTATAAACTAAGAATACAAACATTAAACTTAATCTATACAGTGTAAAAAAAAAACCATTGCTAGGTTTTCCGCACACTACTATTCGTCGTCGATAGCTCATTTAACATAATATGTTACCTAGTTATATTTAGTTAGACAATGCTTATATCTTGATTATGTTATTACTAAGTTTAACAATATGTATTTAAGGTTACACACATTCTAATAATTACGAAATCTAAAAAAGTCATAACCAGTAGGTAGAACTACAATACCGCCAAAACACCGCGCGGCCCACACAATGGAAACACACGGGCATAAATTGCTTCAGCATAATATTATTTATTATCTAGGTTTTTTTTTTCATTTAAGTTAGGGTTTCATTTATTTATTTAAATAAACATAAAACATAAAAACAATACATTACAATTTTATCTAAATATATGTCGAAATCAAATGATATCCGGGACGCCAGCGCCACCTATCGGCGCGATGTAGTTAGTGCGGCGCGCGCGCCAACCGCCAAGGCGCCTCTTGGGTGGCAGCGCGCGCGGACGGATATCACCTACCACTAAACCATCGCGCGTTCTAGGATATTAATTAGTAGTACTAATAGTGATTATAATTATCTTTATGAACGTTTCAATATACTCAGTGATTGAACTAGTGTTTTTGATATCCAACATTACCCACTACCGCCCACTGTAATAGGAATTCAAAATGAATAACGACGAAAATCAGCCTTCCCCGTTATATATTATATTTTCGAATAAGTTAATTAATAACGCGTACTAAACAACTTAAATTTTAAATTTAGGTAAACAGATTTATACAGCGTCAAATGTCGTATCGTAAGGTCTCACGGCGCACGCGCAGCCATACCGGTAAGTTTCATAGGTACCTGTGCGAAAAGCCCAGTGCGCGCATCGCGCTGTTCGCCCCGCCAGTCAGTCGGATTTTAACTGTACGACGTATAGCCGTGAGACGTATCGCTTTAAATACACCTTCTAAAAACTGTTATAATTCATGCGGAGTGTATGAATTATCGATTTGCTAACTGTGTGAACTTGTATCAGTGTTCATAAACTGGAATACAGTGATTTCTTTGCTTATTTCATCCATCTGCTTGCATCAACATCCTGCACCGTCTTTACCGTTTACCAACTTGGTAAGCCATGTTGTCTTCATCACCACTACCGCATGCTATTCCCCCATAGGACTCGCTCTGTGCTCTGTTCAAACATCTAAAACCAGTATTAAATATAAAGTATTCTGTAAAACATATTGAAGCTATGGATCGGTATTTAATTAAATAAAATTACAAACTCAAGTTTTGTATATGCTAAGCTCTCGAACTTTCCGTGGTTAGTATATTTGAATAGCTCTTGGTTTTATCATAAAGTATTTTAATACATGGCTGACTTTGTAGCTATAGTAATATATACTAGCACCTATAAGCAGATTTTGGCTTGTGAGAGGAGTTTAAGTTTTCAGTGCTTCTCAATGTGTATAAAGAGCTGAAAGTAATAACTACAAAAGACAGTGACGAAACCTGGCATATACCAAGTGCCACCTTAAAATTATAAAACATCAACTTTTGAATATGAATTTTAGGAAAACTAAACGGCTTTATTCTTCATTAAGAATAAAACCGTAAAGACCAGCCTCTTTGACCCTGACTGTCACAAGGTAATAAGTAGAACTATGATGAAGCACGGAACGGCCTTCGCCGCTGTGGCCGGCCGCCGCTCCTACGAGTATGTCAGCCTGCGTCAGATGTCAAACTGACACAGTGACACCTGACATCGACTCTGACGCCGGGACTCTGTATCTGAAAACTTTGCAGACATCTTTGAATTAGTTTGTCTCAATTTAGTGAATCCTTATCCTTACAAATAATATAAACGCTAAAGTTTGTAAGAACGTATGGATGTGTGGATGTTTGTTACTCTTCCACGCAATAATTACTGAACGGATTTTAATGTAATTTGGTGTGGTAGTAGTTTTGACTTTGAATTAACACATAGGCTACATTTTATTACAGCAAAATGTACCTTTCCCGCAGGATTTCTTTTTGCGCTTACAAATTCGAGGGAAACAACTAGTTACTGTTTATAGCAATACTCTAATCTCCAAGTATTTTTATTTTCTTTCTTTGTTCACGAAAATTTTCCGGGATAAAAACGCGGGATAAAAATGTGTGTATGTACACATACCTACACAAACTTGTGCGCTTATGATATTAGATAAATTACTAGCTTTTTCCCGTGGCTCCGCCCGCGTAAATATAGTATCGGGTATCTTACGAGAATACTGCTACATACCAAATTTCATCGAAATCCGTTCATTAGTTTTTGCGTGAAAGAGTAACAAACATCCAACCATCCATCCTCACAAACTTTCACATTTATAACTAGCATTTGCCCGCGGCTCCACTGGCATGTATGCCTTATAACACGGGAACACTACTTTTTCGGGACAAAAAGTATCCTATGTTTTAATCCAGAGCTTAAACTACTACCATACTAAATTATTCATCAAAATCCGTTCAGTAATTTTAGCGTGAAAGAGTTACAAACACCCATCCATCCATACACCCATCCATCCATCCTCACAACCTTTCACATTTATAATATAAGTAAGATAGTAGTAGGATAACCCAAATATTTTTAGTTCCTCCAAAGTTTTTCGCCATTTAGTGTCGTAGACATGAGACATGTATCAAATTAGTTTAACAGACAATTGTTCTAATCAAACCATAATATCATCATAAGTCCATAGTTTGTATGCAAATTCGCTCGATGTATTTCATTTGTTGCTCGGAACATTCGGAACTGTCTCCATCACTACTAGCTAACTTCATTATGGAACTACTTCACAACTTGTTTATTTCATTTGCTTCGTCAATACACTAACTTCACTAGTGGAAATACAACGTAAAAGAAATGGCGTTAATGTGAATTGTTAATGAGTTTATACTCACGAGATTATTACTCACGATTTATCGACCACTGGCTTGACTAGCTTGCTAATAGCTAGGAGAGAATTTGTTACAAGCTTTTTTATATATTCAAAAAAGGGGTCTAATAACCCGACTACGTAAAAAAGGGGTCTAAGAAGGCTGAAACAAGAAAATAATTCAGATAGCAATCCATCCTAGAACGGGCAGATTTCTGGATTTCTATATTTTGAATTATTTTCTTGTTTCGGAATTTTTAGACCCCTTTTTGCGTAGTCGGGTTATAGTTTTTTTTACTTCTTTTTTATTTCGTATTTTACCGTTTCCCAATCGAACATATATTTGGAATAATATTAATAAGTAATCAAAACACTTCAAATTAAAAATATCTTCTTCACGAGCGCGGTTCGAGACATATTTAAAGAACGATAATAATAAAATAAAAATTATAATATTATGATAATCAAGAAATGCAATAGAGGTCATTAAACAGGCAACACCATTACACTTATTCACCGTATAATATTATGTAGTCGAAAATTATATCCTCACATCAAACACAATGATACTGCGATTCAGAAATATGTAAGACCCGCTAGCTGATTATGTATCTTGAGCATATAGTTTACAGACAGCAACCGGTCGCGCAGTTGTCGCGCGATCGGTTGCTAATGGCTGAAAAAAATCGTATTATGTACGACTGTTGCTCTGTTGTTGATCGATAACTTTTAAATGCATTTTTAGCGGCAAACAGCGCCACTAGCAATCACTAACGACGTGTAGAACTATATTCTGTTATGAAGTATCAAGTGTTTTTTTCACATAATGAATTCTTTGCCGTTTATACACAAAAATAGGATGAAGTTAAGATAGAAAGTACTTTATATATCGAACCTAAAAATAACAGAAACGCACGATATTTAGTATTTCTTTGATGTAATATATTACCTGGGCTGATTGATAACTGGCCGAAACGACGAACTTAAAAAAATGATACGCAAAAAAGGAATATTACATTATATTCTGGCATCTTTTTGAAAATAGAACGCCAAATTTGAATTTAATTGAACTGATGGAATTTGTTTGAGAGGACGTAGAACTTTCTCTGTCATAAATTTTCTTAACAATGGTAAGAAACGAAATTCGTGCGGTGATAAAGTTTTACGTTTTAAAAGAGAAAACAGCAACCCAGATTAAAACCAAGCTAGACAGTATTTTAGGTAATTCTGCTCCTGCATTGAGTATAATTCACACCTGGGTAACTGATTTTAAACGTGGAAGACAGAGCTGCGAAGACGGGCGTCTTCGCAGCTCTGGTCTGGCCGTCCAAATGAAGTCACGAATCCGGACATGATCAAAAAAATCACAAAATTGCATTGAATGATCGGCGCTTAAAGTTGCGAGAGATAGCAGAGATGGTGAGCATTTCATCTGAACGCGTTTTCAATATTTTGCACCAACATTTGGGAATGAAAAAGCTTTGCGCGCGATGGGTGCCGCGTTTGCTCACTGTAGACCAAAAGCAACGTCGAGTGGACGATTCATCGGAGTGTTTGGCGCTGTTTAACCGAGATCCTAATGAGTTTTTGCGGCGTTATGTAACAGTCGATGAAACCTGGATACATCATTATACTCCCGAGACAAAATAACAATCTAGGCAGTGGACTGTGAGCGGAAAACCTGCGTCGAAGAAAGCAAAAACGGTTTTGTTGGCCGGCAAAGTGATGGCGACTGTTTGTTGGGATGCTCGAGGGATTATTTTAGTGGATTATCTGCAAAAAGGAAAAACAATAAATGGAGAGTACTACGCAAGCTTGCTGCAAAAATTAAGTGAAGAAATCGAGAAGAAACGACCACATTTGGCCAAGAAAAATTTTTTTTTCCGCCATGACAACGCACCTGCACACACGTCAATGGTTGCAGTCGCCAAACTCCATGAATTGCGGTTCGAATTGCTACCGCATCCACCATATTCCCCGAATCTGGCCCCGTGCGACTTGCACTTATTCCCAAACCTGAAGAAATGGTTAGGTGGCCAAAGATTTTCATCAAATGAAGAAGTCATTGTTGCCGTGGACGAGTATTTTGAGGGGTTGGAGAAAACATTTTATCAAACATGTGTAACGGCATTGGAGAAGCGCTGGACTAAATGCATCGAGGTAGAAGGAAACTACGTTGGGAAATAAATTTATTTTAAATAGATTTTCGAAGTTTTTCTTTGTCGTTTCGGAAACTTATCAATCAGCCCTCGTATATAACATATTGATACACTACAACATATAATTCACTTTAATTTAACGTCGAAAACACTGCCTACATTGATTTATAATATCAGCAATCTTTCAACAAGAACCTAAATGGGTTGTCGCTCTTTGACAATTGAAATTGCTCGCCGTCTGCTGTCGTGTTGCTGTCAAATGTCATACGTAATACATTTTTATTGTTATAAGGAGAATCGATTGTATTTTAGTTCCGTAATTGTGCTAGAGCGCGATCCCATCGATTGTTCGCTGTCGCGTCGCTATTGCTATTGTTTTTTTGTTTGACAGCTGACATAATGATGAGAGTGTTCTTAGCTATAATTCATCACCATCAGCTCGTTCACTGCTTGACAATTCAGAGGTTATTTAAATTTATTTTTTCTTATGTATTGTCTATAATAAATTACATTTATAAAATAAAATATTTTTTATGAAGGTACAACAATGTACATAATATATAAATTATATATTTATAGTCTTATATTACGTAACATTCGAAAATTGGACAACTCTGTTAGTACGAATTGTACGATCTCATTTTAAACGTATATTTTGACTTAAACTAAATTATATTTTATAATATATATAACATATTTGTGGTGTCCTTACCATGATCATTCTTTTGATACCAAATACGTGATGATGATCTCGGCTACACTTTTTTAAATGTTAGAATCTGAGGTTCAATTTTCGAAACAACATTTTGAAAAATTACCAGCAGATCCATATACCCAATATATCCGTAGTTGATTTTACCAAGCCTTATTAGCAATCCGTGGCATCATTACAAATCTATTGACACCTCATTTTTTAAAATCGGGCCAATAGTTTAGACGCTACGAGGGAACAAACATACATACATACATAGACTGCCAAAATCATTACCCTTCTTTTTGGCTTCGCCGTATTCTGGTAAGAAACTGACACGAATTTTGACGACCTCTGTGACTCAGTGGCCTCAGCGTCAGTCCTAAAGCCTGGCTGGCTATAGGCTGGTCGCGGGTTCCAATTCCGCCAAAGGAACAAAAAAAGTTTTTTATGTTCCTGGGTTATGGATGTTTATTATGTTTGTGTTTATATATACGTAATAAACATCCATTATTATTATAATAAAAATCTTAAATAATATGTGTATTGTAACGAGTATATATAGCATAAAAGTATTAAACCGATGCTGAGCTTGATCCAATTTGCGGCTAAGATATTTTATTTCTATTTTTCTATATTTATTTATGTCTTTTTATAATCCTTGTATAATAGTAAAACAACAACTAGAACTGAGTTGCTCTGAAAGAGAAAACAACATTTAAAGCTTTACCCGTTTGTATTAATTTCTATTACAATTTCTCACAAAATGATCGTAACCTTTCTTTCCATTTTACATGTGCCAAAAAGAATACATGTGCTGTAGTCCTGTCAATGTCACAATTACCTACAGAACACTAATACTCCTCAACTAGCTCCATAGATTCACATATAATACACAAAAGTTATTACGCGGCAAATTCAAACGAAATGAAGTATCAGGCACTTCATTTACACATAAATATATTATGTCTAATTATATTTTAATGATGCAAATAAATCGCCACTTCGTGCGCGCTAAAGGAAATACAATACAACGTACATTTTGCCGCAATAAAAAGTAGCCTATGTCCTTTCCGTGGTCTACTCTTATATAATATATTTCATCAAAATCGGAACAGTAGTTTCGGAGCCTATTCGGCGCAAAAAAAGAAAGAAACCTTTCCTCTTTATTATATTAGTGTAGATATTATCATTTTCTAGTACCCGTAACACTAAACACAAGTTCTTCCAGAACTTACTACGGACCTAGACTGACGTAGTGTGGAATCGTCCGTATTATTATTATAAAAAACAATCTGTTATCAGCGGGGTTGTGGTGAAAAAGTCTCTAATTAGTCGTTACACTTACCTATTATTCTGAGAGTTCTTGCAAATGCCAAGCTCGTATGTAGGAAGTAGGTAGGAAGTAGTAGGAAGTAGGTAGGAAGAACTGAACTATTTGTGCGGCGCTAGTTGAGAGCAGGTAAACCGTATAATATTGTTTCATGTATGCATTACACATACGTGTGTAATGCATACATGAAACAACAGTCCGACAGCTCACAGAACGAAACAGCGTGGAGCGCTGTTTCGTTCTGTGAGCTGTCGGACACGCGCTCTATATTTTAGACTATATTTAGAAATATTAATTACTACCGGATTTAAATTGGTGGACAAATGCCGTCAAGCATTCTGTTCACAGAATATTTTTGGATAAACATGTACTAGAGATATATTCTGACGCCTCAACTACTGGGTGGGGGGCAGCATGCGATGGGAAAACGGTTAGTGGATGTTGGTCCAACAAGGAAATTTTGTTGCATATAAACCTTTGAACACAAAGAACCTTTAATGCTGTGTAATATGCCGCTTAAAAAAGGAACGAAGTTTAAGTATCTTGGTCACTGGGTCTCTGATAACCTAAGGGATGACTTAGACCTGGAGAGAGAGCGAAGAGCGTTGGCTGTCCGCTGTAATATGTTGGCGTGTAGGTTTGTGCGTTGTAGTAAAAAAGTCCAAATAACTTTGTTTAAGTGATATTGTCAATCGTTTTACACGTGCAGCCTGTGGGCTGACTTTACGCAGAGGGCTTACAACGCTCTACGCGTGCAGTATAATAATGCATTTAGGGTGCTGCTGGGGCTGTCTAGATTTTGTAGCGCATCCGGTATGTTTGCGGAGGCGGGGGTCGACGACTTTTACGCGATTGTCAGGAAGCGGTGTGCTTCCCTAATGAATAGACTACAGGCTAGCCCCAACACTATCCTGAACGCGTTGGCAAGTAGATGGGACTCCCCCTTGTTAAAGCACTGGATTGGACTACATGTGCCCGTAACGAGGTACAATATATTGTGAAAAAAAAAAACTCACATTACTAATTTAGAATAAGGAAAAATTTTTACTAATTGGAATACTAACACTTATGGATGTAGTTTATATCTGAAATAAATGATGATTACTATTATTATAAACCATCTCGAGTTATTGGCCGCCTTTTTCGCATTAAAAATATTTGCTAGTGGTTTTAGCAACTATCAAGTTTTACTTCGAATCGACAACACCACCGCCGTAAGTTATATAAACCGTATGGGTGGCGTAAAATATCCACACTTAAACAAAATAACAAAAGATATATGGCAATGGTGTGAGGCAAATAAAATAATTATTTTATCTCATGTCAAATCTTCAGATAACGTAATACTGATTTTGAATCGCGAAGAACACATCCCGATATTGAATGCACACTAACGGATTTTGCTTTCAGAAAATTAATATAATTTTTTTTAAATCTAGAAATTAAAAACAAAAATCAAAAAAAAAGAAATATGTCTCCTGGCATAGAGACCCAGACGCGGTAGCTGTATATGCTTTTACACTAGACTGGACTCGAAGAATTATCTTATGCGTTTCCTCCATTTACGCTAATTCTTAAATGCTTACGAAAGGTTATCGTGGATAAAGCAAAAGGTATCATGGTTGTTCCCTACTGGCCCACACAACCATGGTATCCTTTATTTACACGCCTTGTTATTTCTAATTTAATTAAGTTAAGTCCTAACGATATTATCTTACAATCAATCAATCAATCAATCAATCAATCAATCAATCAATCATTTATTTCATCACCAAGAATGTAGTAATAACAATTATGATGGAATATTAAAATACATGTGGCTAACATTCTGCCGTGATATTGGCATTGATATTGATCACACGCCATTTTCAAATGGCGTGTGATATTTTTATAACATTATTTGCTGACTTGAAAAACTAAATGTATTGACATATTATAATAATAATTTTAGTACTCGTACATCATTTTCTTAAAATTACATATATTAAAACAATGTTACAGCAATCGCAATTTTCAAACACAAATTACCCTGGTTGCCGGTAAATTATCAGGGAAGCGCTGCTCAAGCGCGGAGTTCCCGATGCCTCATTAGAAATAACCTTGGCAGGGTGGTCTTCCAATACCATAAAATAGTACGATGTGTGTTTCAGACGTTGGTACGTATTTTGTCAAAATAAGAACATCGATGTTTACAAGCCATCGGTTACACAGTAATTTTTAACAAACATTTTTAATGATGTTGGCCAGTACGGTACAATTAATAGTCATAGATCTGCTCTAGCACTTATTACTAGTAATGTTTCTACTGACGATCGAATTTCTAAATTTGCTCAAGTATTATACAAAGTATAATACAATAGTATACAAGGCCACCTTTGCCCAAGTATAACACCACTTGGGATGCAGCTGTAGTTTTAAATTACTTAGAATCTATGATAGTCTTTCCCCAATGATAGTCTTTCACTTGAGAAACTTTCAAAAAAATGTATTACCTTACTAGGCCTTGTCACTGCACATAAGAGTACAAACTCTCTCTAAAATAAAAGTTAATGAATTAATTATTTCTAATGATCAAATTGTTATAAAAATTAGAAAAATTAGAGATTTGATTAAAAATTAAAAAATTGGAACTAAACAACCAACTTTATAATTACCTTTATTTAATCAATGTGCAAAGGTTTGCCCTGCAAAAACAAAAGAACTAAGAAAGTCTGATTATCTTTTCATAAGTTTTCAAAAACCCCATAACTGTGTTACGGGACAAACATTAAGCCGTTGGATAAAGTGTACATTGAAGGATAGCAGAGTTGACATCTCGTCCTTTTCGTCCCAAAGCAATAGGCACGCTGCCTCTTCCATGGCGTATAAGCTTGGCGTCAGTCCGATGTCATACGACAGACTGCTGGATGGAGTGTCTATTCCGTTACCATTGCAAAGTTTTATAATAGGCCAATAATAAATAAGAAAAACAATGTAGCCTTCGCTAAAACAATTTGTTCACTTTGAACTTGTATTTCTTTATCATATTTTTTTATGTATATCATTTTTTTCTAAATTAAATAGCGATCGATCAAAACATGATGTTTCCTTCAATATCTCTCAACATCTACTAGTGTTTAATATGTGTCTTTACTGATTCGAGGGCGCAGCACGAAGTATAATTAGTGATTAAACGAACTTACCTGTAGGTGAAGTTCAATCATAATTATACGAAGTACTGCGCCCGAAGAATCAGTAACCCAAGTAAGCCCTAGTTAAAAAGGAAACATAAATGATGTTTCCTTTTTAACTATTTGCTCAACTAAATGAGACTTGGCGGCAAATACTGGGTTAGACCGGGATTGGTCCGGAAGAGTGGATATTATGCATATCAAATCAAATCAAATCATTTATTATTTGCAGAAAGCACTTTAGCAATAGATGTTACAATAATTATACATGGTTCAAGTCTTTCTTCCTAATAAATATTGTATTGACTTTTGACCATATTGTATTGACCAACCGGAACAAAGATAAAGTATAATCTATTTGATTTTTTTTTTCAATTTTTTCTCTTTTAGACTATAGTGTAACAGTGGTGTGACCTAGCGTTACTAATAGTGTTTAATATTTGTCTTTACTGATTCTTCGGGCGCAGCATTTCGTATAATTATGATTGAACTTCACCTACAGGTAAGTTCGTTTAATCACTAATCATTGTTTAATACGATTCATATTCTCCATGAAGATAAAGCAAAGGTATTTATATTTTAAAAACCTCCAATCATTAGGGATTCGTACCCAAATGTTTTACCGTTTTGTACGGAACCCTTCGTGCGCAAGTCCGACTCGCACTTGGTCGTTACGTTTCAGAGTAATTTTTATATGTTCCATGTCCTCTTCAAAACCGGAATTCTCGGAACACGTACTGAGTCAGCTCGGCACACGTTAGCTGTGAGGAGTAGTGTCGCGTGTGTGGCTGTGTGTGGCTACCCGCTACAGGCTGGATGTGGTTGACCGGTGACATGACGTACGCTGTGTCTTCAGCACTAATTAGATATCTCAGTGTTCGCCTCGGGCTGAGGTGATCATTATAATTCAATCGAGCGCACTAGCTGAGCAATTTACTGAGGGACATTAAAGTAGGTAAGGATACTGAGAGGGACCCTTGAGCGATCGTCGCCGCTCCGTAGCGCTCGGGTGTGGTCGGGGACGCTCGGTCTCGGTAGCGGGGCGGCCGGCGTCAGTCAGTCCGCGCGCGTCACCGGAGACGCACGTCGCGCTGAGGTGGCGGTGGGTTCGGGCGAGTGTCGTGAGTGTGTGTGATGGAGCCGTGCAGTGCACCTGCTGATTGCTGATGACATGTGAACTGCCCGCGCCGCAGGACGAACAACTCTAACACGATACATGTAAAGTGCAAAACCCTTTACAATAGGTGCAATATCATTTAGGCCTCGTATGACCTTAAAAGTAAAATGTTATTACTCCGATGTAACATATAAATAGTGTAGGTTCAAGTTCCTACATAAGAATTTATTTTTGTCGTAAATATCAGCGCGAATGAAGGGACTTTAATAAAATTGTACATACTTTGTACAATTTTATTAAAGTCTCATCTTTACCAGGACGCGTTTCGCACGCGAACTGAGCGAGGAGTAAAATTGTCGTTGAAAGAATAGAGTCGAAACACGAGAAACTATTTAATTAACTACTTATGTCGGGGAAACTGGGGACACTTGATCGCTCACGACCATTTTTACCACATATCGCATATTTCGACACTCAAGAAAATCATTTATAGTGTACTACACATTGACCTAGAACTATGAAATTTGGAAAGTAACATTTTACAGTTATGCTACAAGTACAATAAAAAATCTAAAACTGCACATTTGTAATTAAATCGCAAAAAATGGGAGACTAAAGTCTAGGAGGTGGTCGAAATTTCAGGATGAAACTACTAGTCCAAATGGGGTCCGTATCATATTATAAAAGGGCTTAATGAGAGCATTCCAAAACTTATTTTATTTATTTTTTACGACGAATATTTTTAATTTAAAATGAAACATTATGTCAAAAATGATAGCTTTCATCACCATTTTCAAGCTCGACAGAAACTGCGAAGGTCGATTCCTTAGCTATTTATGTTGTTCCTACTTTTTACGGAACCCTCGTTGAGCGAGTCCGACCCGCTCTTGTCCGGTTTTCCTACATGCAACTGTGACAACCGACAGAATATCAGTGAACCCCCAAGTACCAATTAGCGTCCCCTATTTAAGGGATACAATTCCCGCAGACTGCCTACACAATAACTACGCAACTTTAAAAAGTTTTAAAAACGTCGACATAACCTTTATTTTTTCCTCATTAGACCAGTAAAATCTTAAATTACTATTATATCATTGTATTCGCATGCGGTGTTTTAGCATTAATTTCATCATAACATTTTTCATCGCCCTATTGCAACTTTTTTATGGTTTGGTACTCTTTTTGTGTATTTTCTCTAGTATTACCTCAAGACCATGGAAATATTCAATAGTTAATTAATCAATAATTAAAATATTTATAGTGAAACTTGATCCAGGGCGGATCGAGTCTCCCCGAATAGGTAAACTGTACAATGGGTACCGGCGAGTTACTATATGCTTATATGCTATCAACAAATCAACTATCACAAATCGATTAATATTAACACTTTTATTTTAATAAAATGAAAGACAATATATAGATAAGGACCTGTTTTGTATTCATAGACATCTTGAATCAAGTTTCAAAATACCTAGGTAATAAATCCAAGTAAAAACTTGCAAAATTTTTTTTAAGCAACAAAAATAATTTGTCGTCTTAGGTCTACTATTTCAAATAGTTCCAGGTCTAACAGGTGTGCACACTTTAGAAAGTTAGCGGGTATCGTATACTATCGATATAGCTACTATAAACCCACTATAACTATAACCCTAACTAAGTCTCCCATAAGGGTCGAGTGTCCATCTCCTCCCGTAACTCAATTGCCAATAAATAATACTTTTTAAGTTAATATGTACAAGATAAACTTCAAAATTACGGAATCTATCTTAACAAACTTTGTAAATATGTTTGATAACTAATTGTTCTACCAAGAAATTAATAACTACCAGTGGGAATCGTTTGCAATGGCCAGACTGGAGAGTGTACTTGAACATTGTGGTGTCGTTCGCGGTACAACCACGATACACCCACGGTACACCGTACAAGCTTAGCTCAGGAGTTAATGTTAATTATTGTTTCACCGCCGCAAATTGACGACATCTATCTTGAAAAAAAATCACACCTAGCAATTGACTGCGTTAAGCGCTGTTGTCGTGGGATGAAATGAATGAATGAAAAACTCTTCATTGCACCAAAAACAAATAGGACACACAGAACATAGAAAAACTATAAACGTAAACAAGCACAAAAGGCGGTCTTATCGCTAGAAGCTACTTCGGCCAGACAACATTTATAATTGTGACACACGTTTACTTAAATGTAATATACTGGTAGGCTTTATAGACAGGCAAAGAGAAAATTATTTTAATACATTGTAATTTAAGATTTCATAATATTTTTTATAAGATATATACTATTTAGGTACACTACTTTATAATATTTATTAATACATACACAAATACTTACATATCGTACTATAGAATAAATAAATAAATACTAATAATAAAATTAGAAATAATACATACAAATTATGGACTACAGTAAAGATCACAATATTAATTGTGACAAAAATGTTCCTTAACTCCATTTTTAAATGCGTGCAAAGATTGAGCGTGTCTTAATGAATTTGGTAATCTGTTCCACAGACTGACTGCACGAGCTGCGAACGAAGAGTCGAAAAATTTTGTATTTCTCGTAGGGGGTTTGAATGATATGTTAGAATTTCGAAAATATTTTACACTGTCGTCCAAAAATTAAAACCTTTCAAGTAGGGTGGCGTCTTAAGATCATCCAGTATACCATACAGGTGGGACAGTATATGAGCATTCCGCCGAAGTCGAATTGGCAGCCAAGTGAACTCCAGTGAGTTTGGTACGAAATTCGGATATTTGATCATATTTTCGTAAACCGAAAATAAATATGGTACAAAGGTTATGGAGACGCTCAAGTTTATTAAGCTGCTATATAGGAAAGATAAGCGATTCGGCAAGCAGAATTTTGGTCGGAATCGACAGAAAATGCTGCAAGCGCCATAGAGTACTCCACGCACCAAAAACTCTCCTACCGATTTCACCAATGTGCTTGAACAAGACAGTGTTGAATCAAGATGAATTCCAAGATTTTTAACGGATTGTGAGAATGGGATAATGTTTCCTTCGACCATTACTGGGCAACGCTCCTGTAATCGAACCCTAGTCAACAACCTTGGACTGCCGATGATAATCGCTTGGGTTTTCGTAGGATTGATGACTAATCCATGAGATTTACTCCAAGCACATACACGTTTTAGATCTTCATTAGTTCGTGCAATAGCCGACGGTAAGTCATTAAGTAATGCGTGGAGATAAATCTGCAAGTCATCAGCATACATGTATTGTATGTAACATGGGTTCCGTAACTATAAACACGTAATAGGGTTTTTTTTTTCAAAAAACTTTATATGTACACCTCTAAAATATAAAATTATTATTATTTTATGATGGCAAAACTGAGATATATACGAGTAGTTATACTATAGTATAACTATACCAAATTACATATTTGTATTCACAATAATTACAGAACCTAGAAGAGCAGACAAACAGATAGACAGACAGACGGACGGCTGGATGGAAAAATACTATTAGGGTTCCTTGAGCACGATGGAACCCTTAAAAAGCTATTCTCTCGATATGCTAGGGGGTTGATAGTTATAAAATATTACATTTTGAGGGCTGAAATATTGAGGGCTCAAAAATTATAATAACTAATAAGTTTGGTATCTTTAAGAGAGAATAATATAAGAGATTTGTTCCGGATAGAGCGTGTAATATCACGTAGTGTGTACATGGTAATATCGCTATCATTTAGCTCTTTAATAGATGTTCATTCAACGATAATTATTGTGATAAGTAGGAATGCATTAGGCTGTGAATAGTTACAAATGAGGAGATGTTCTTACATACGGACGCACTTTTCCGGCAGTTTATTTTAGTGGTATGACTCTCACCGGACCCCAAATCTTAGTGATACGTCAAAATTTACAGCGCGTTTGAGGAGAATTACTCATAACTCATAAGTGCTTTTGAATGACCGCTTTGAAATCACACAAATTATAATCGAAGGAAATCTCGCGGGAACCGTACATTTTGCTGCGATAAAAAGTAGTTAAAAAGTTCAGGTAGTTTTATTTTTTTCTCTTTATAATATTAATATATATAACGTATTCACTTATTCAGTAAACAAATGGCATACTTGAGTCAATGACACTATTTACATATTGTATATACAACCACACAATGTATGCATGTAATGCTCTACAAGGATTCGTAGCCAAACATTTATTAGGTACACTTTTCCGTGTTCAGTCGATCGCTCATTAACATTGTTCCGAATTCGGTGCGGTAGTCGGTAACGGTAGTCAATCTTTTGTAACTGTATCAATAAAGTTTTTCATTAGCTAACGTTCTTATTGTAAATTTGTTATATACTTACCTTTTCTCTTTGTAATAATATAACTTTCACATAATAATATTACAAACTAAAGTCAATAAAAAAAAAAACAAAGTACTTATCCAGACATAATATTATAATAATATAGCGTGTTTCAAGTTAGAATTTACAATCCGGAAGGATTGCTTTATTTTAACCAATATTTATTAATTTTTAAAGTGATGTATGAATTAAAAGATATTTTATTAATAATAATTATTCTACTGTATTTTTCTAATATATAATAAGTAATGAAGTACTGTCTTGAGACTTGTCTTTGTACCCGAGAGTTTAGAAAATTCCCGCAGAAATTCACGGAAGAATTTGAATCCGTGAATTTGTGCGCGAATGGGAATTTAGGAAATACTTCGAGATTTAATTCTGCGCTGCTCTATGTTGTCAGATGTGATGAATGTTTGTTATTGTGAATCATGCGTACATATGCGCCTATTTTGACATTTGTGCGCATGATTCACTGCATTCTTAACGCCAAATAGACAATAGGTAATAGTTTATCATATGCTCAAAAACATTCTTTAAATTTTTTAAATAGCTTGTAATACATATGCGAGACGGGGGATACTTCATCCCCCATTGTTTAACCCCTAATTTCCTTAGTATGGGAAACGTGCATCAAAAATTATTCGTCGTCGGCTATTTAAAAAAGTAGCAGATCTACTTAGTTTTTAAAGTTATCGGTTATTGTATACACACACATATATATATTTTACTAAGCACCGGAAGGAAATTAGTTCTTCAAGCGAGCACCGTGACGTCACATCTCGTTTTGGCGGCACGTGGACAGAGTCGGAGTGGGAGTGGTTGAACTGTTTCTTCTTTTTTTGGCAGAATTATTCGGGCCGTGGAGAAGTGAACACTACTCTACTCCGAAACTGTCGGTTCGCATAATTTAACTTTATTCTGATTAATTTTGTAGTGTTAAATCAAGTGTTGAGGAATATTATTTTTCACCATGAATCCTGGATTTACCCACCAATGATGACAGCGGTAATACCAATAAGCCATCCTTGACTCCGTCATATATATATATATATATATATATATATATATATATATATATATATATATACATATGTATACAACCTCCCGTGCTTATGCTTATTAACTGCTTATTAGCAGTGTGCGGAACAACCAGCAATGGTTTATGTCACACTGTATAGATTAAGTTTCACATTTGTATTCTTAGTTTATAAATAAATAAAAATTAAAAAAAAACTGTGAGAGTTGATATGATTTAAATCACTGGATTTAAATCAGTGATATAAATCGTGATTTTAATCAAGTGATGTTTTTTTTTAAATCAATGATTTTAAACATTAATTTTTTACTGCAATCAAATCGGCCAGAAATTGTCAAATTGTTGAATGACATGAATGTGAATTCTAAAAAATAAAAAGTTTGAAGTTAATAATACTTACCTATAAATATTGGTTTATGTTCCTTTATTAGTCTATTAAGTTTTTCACTTTCCTTGTAATATTTTCAACGCAACTGTTTTTTAAATTGTCGATTTTAGTAGAACTTGTTGAATTATCTTAATTGTATTAAATAATAAATTAAACCAAAATACGTTCTTATCGTTTTATTAATAAACTGACTAATAAATTAATTAAAAAAGACGAGAAAGTAAAAATATCAAAAAAATCTGATTTAAATCAAATTAATGTAAATAAATATTTTGATTTTTTTTTAATCATGATTTTTATCAATCCTGTTAACTGCATCACTACAAAATAATTATAGAAAACGAAAAAGTAAGAACGAAATAAGAAACATTACAAAGGTAATTATACCTTTGTAATGTTTCTTATTTCGTTCTTACTTTTTCGGTTTCAGAATATTAATTCTGAAACCGTGAGTCGGGACCGATAGAGGATGAATCCGAATACATTCATTTACAAAAGTTAGCCGATATAACGGCAGTAAGTTAATTATTTATTTTTAATCTAGCTTGTGCCCGCAACTTGGTTTGCGTGGAACTATTAATGGAAACGGAATGCTACTTTTTCAGCGGAAAACTAAGATACACAGAGACACAGAGAAAAAAAAATGTTTTTTTGGTGTACCTACTGTATATTCTACTTTTATGTGCATTTAGTGCAAAGCTGTTAATTTGATACTACAAACCGACACTTAAATTTAATTTATTTATATAGATAATTACATTGCACCCAATGAACGTCACTACCGTCAACTGTATATTATTCATTAACCTGACGTGAAGTGCGCGATCACACGGCAGGTCGAACCGATCCCCCGTGAGATAAGCTCAGCTCGCTCGCTGCCGCCCGCCGCATTAAATACACATTAGCTTTTACTTGCCGATAGAGGCCTGAGGCCTGAGCCAGATTACAGCTTAGCGACCGTTTATTGGAGAGTTGCGTGTCAATTATTGTAGATGTATAGCTGGAACCCAATGCTACGCTACAGTTTAGTCCTGCCGTTGACCAATCATGTAATATGTACTTTGATTTGAATGAGGCCACTTTGAAAGTGATACAAACAAATCAGAAAAGATAAGTATTTCGGGAACGTGACGATGGTGTAGGTTGACCGGAATCTCCTCAAATGAATCTCGCGGATTGCAAACTAAAACATAATATATTGCATGCAATACACTTACAATCTTAGCTATGTGGCACAAGGCAAACACTTATTATAATATAATATATACAAAGCAGGATCACTGTTCGTTCTCGCTAAGTCAATTCGCGCGGGACCAGAGAGAGGGCAAAAAGACGAAGCCAAAAGGAAGGATAATGATTGTGGATGTTTATGTATATTATTACCTGACTGCAGAAGGTGTTTGGTATCAAAATAAATAGCTTGAAGAGACCATTTCAAACATGTACAACACATAGTAAAATAGTCAAGCATGACTCTGGAAAAAAGACACCTTTAGGCCCAAAGAAAAGAAGTAAACACATGTTTACTTATTTTCTTTTAGGACTACATTTAAGCCGAGTATAGCCGAATAAAGTCCAAGCCGAAATGCTCATTTAATATTTTTTCACCATACAAAGCTTAGTACCCCATTTTACCCCATAAAAAATCGAATTTTAGAAATTTTATAAATAGAGTGTAGAATACACATCTAATATTTTGTATGAACTTTGTAGGTTGGTTGATGTGGGTACTTTCTTGTTTTTCTTATTGACTTAATAAGATGAACTAAGTGGGTACAAAAATATTTTCAGTGTGTTTTTGCTACCTAGCTCATTAAAGCTGTTCTTTCGTAATTTAGTGTTTTAATACTTATTCTGGACATAATAGTGGCGACGAAGGGTAAAATTTGTGAAAATGGATCGAAAATGCGTAAAATTTAGTGAATACAATACACAAACAGACAATTGGGACAACTATATTGATAGACTAAAGTTTTGTTTTGAAGCAAATGGAATCATAGTGGACAATGTAAAACGTGCCAATTTTATTACGGTGTGCGGTCCGCAAGTGTACGAAACATTACTGGCGTTAATTACTCCGCGAAAAGCAACCGATGTGTCATTCAATGAAATCATAGACATTCTAACCAAACATTATAGTCCGAAACCAAATGAGATATCTATGTCGTACAAGTTTTATAAGCGCGATCAAAATCGCGGCGAATCCGCTGCCGAGTACATAGCTCAACTTCGACGGATAAGTGCTAACTGCAATTTCAGCGACTTAGAACGTATGTTGCGGGACAGACTCGTGTGTGGCATGAAAGACGAGAAATTGCAATACGAGTTGCTGAAAAAAGACAATCTTACTTACCAGGACGTAGTCGACGCCATGTTATCATTTGAAAGTGCCGTAAAAGACATGCGTATGATACATGTAGTGGAGAGCACCAGCTACAGTGGCGCGCAGGCGCCGTCAGGAGTAACCGCGCTGGCTGCTGCACCCGTTGGGTCGCCGTTGCCGCCACCGGAACCTATGGATTTGGATGTCAACGCGCTGCGCCCCCGCCCTGCTCCGCGAACGTCGGCGCCATCTACTGCTGCACTGCGGCCTGCTCCTCGAAATTCTTTTCGACTGTGCTATCGCTGTGGAGACAGGCACGGTGGCGAATGCCGTTTCGTCAATACGACGTGTCGGTTCTGCAAGAAAGTCGGACACCTGGAAAAAATCTGTATGACCAAGAAAAATGCAAACAAAATGAACTTTACAGAGGAGGAGGAAACTGCAAATTTAAATGGCATCTCTGCGGTACAGAGTACAAGTCGAGTGCCGCCTTTCATCATTCGGGTGGTGCTTGCGGGCGCGCCAGTGGAGCTGCAGGTGGACACGGGCGCGTGCCACACGCTGATCAACGAGCGCACGTGGCGCGCGGTGCGGCCCCGCCTGCCGCCGCCGCATCGCCTCCAACCTGCGCCACTGGCACTGCGCACGTGGACCGACACGCCTGTTCATCTGCTCGGGCGGACAGTGGTACCTGTTCGATACATGGACGCCGACCACAAGCTCCCATTGCTAGTGGCCAAGGGTACTGGACCCAACCTACTAGGGAGAGACTGGCTCGGTCATCTTGGCATAAGTTTGAACATAAATTTTCTTTCTAATGGAGATTCTACTGCGCTGGAAAGTATTATCACTAAACATAGTGAAGTGTTCAAGGACGGTCTCGGTACTTACCGTGGGGACCCTGTCACTATACATTTAAAACCAGGTGCTGTACCAAAATTTTTGAAAGCTCGCCCGGTTCCATACGCTATTAAGGAACGAGTAGAGAATGAAATTGACCGGCTTGTATCTGAAGGCGTCCTACGACCAGTGGCATACTCGGAGTGGGCAACACCGATCGTACCAGTTATTAAAAAATCTGGTGAAGTCAGACTCTGCGGGGACTACCGTAGTACCGTCAATGAAGCCACTGAATCAGATACTTATCCTATGCCTACAGCGAATGAGGTGTTCGCTGAGATAGGTGGCGGGAAATTCTATACAACACTTGATCTAGATCGGGCATACACTCAAGTTACTGTCACCGACGAGACATCAAAACTTTTGACTTTGAATACTTGCAAAGGCCTGTATTCCGTACACAGGCTAGCATTTGGCGTAAAGGCCTGCCCGGGCATTTTCCAAAGAATGATGACAGCTCTACTGGCAGGCATCAAAGGAGTAGCAGTTTTGATAGACGACATTATTGTCTCTGGTAGCACCATACAAGAAATGCTGAAACGCTTGGACAAGGTACTAGTACGCATCGAAACAGCGGGACTACGTCTTAATAAAAAGAAATGTAAGTTTGCAAAAGAAAAAGTTGAATTCTTGGGGTTTGTCATTGATAGTGACGGCATCCACCCGTCATCGAGCAAGGTTGAATCCATACAGAACACACCAGAGCCCAAGAATGTTAAGGAATTACAAGCATTTCTCGGCCTGTATAATTTTTACGAGAGGTTTATCACCCACAAAGCTACAATTCTTGAGCCCTTACATCGGCTTTTGGATAAATCACAGGCATGGCAGTGGACGGAACGGGAACAAATTGCGTTTGACACAGCTAAACAAGCTCTTACATTTGACATGACACTCGTGCACTATGATTTAAACAAACCTCTCGTATTGACATGTGACAGCTCGGAGTATGGTGTTGGAGCGGTTCTCTCTCATATTATTGATGGTGGAAAAGAAAGCCCTGTTGCTATGAGCTCACGGACATTAAGCTCAACAGAGAGACGATATTCACAACTTGACAAAGAAGCAACAGCTATTTTATTTGGCATACAAAAATTTCACAACTATTTGGCTGGCAGGTCATTCACTGTGGTCACCGATCACAAACCCCTTCTTGGTATATTTCACCCCAAAAAACCGATGCCGACTATATTATCACCTCGTTTGACCAGAATAGCAATCGCTTTAACTGCACACAACTATAATATAGTATACAAGCCTGGAACACAGTTAGGTAGCGCTGACAGTTTGAGTAGGTGGCCACAGCCTGTGCCAGAAAAGCCTGAAGAGGAAATGAGCGAAATATTATTAATGGCTGAAAAACCAGAAGACTTCCCGTTTGACGCTCAGCATATTGCGACAGAGACACAAAAAGATAAAACATTGTCTCAAATAATTCATTATGTCCTACGAGGGTGGCCTTCAAAAGTAAGGGAGCCAGAGCTACATACCTACTGGCTACATCGCTCTGAATTATCATTACAAGATGGCTGTCTTTTGCTAGGTAATCGCGTAGTGGTACCGCCACTTTTGCGTGAAGCTACGTTACGAGCATTGCATAAGATGCATAGTGGAATTGTGCAGACCAAAGCACTAGCAAGAAGTTACGTTTGGTGGCCATATTTAAATGAAAATATAGAGGCACTAGTGAGTCAATGCAACAAATGTCTTGAACATCGGCATATGCCACCTAGAACACAGCACGAATGGATAACACCCACTAGACCTTGGTCCAGGATTCACATAGACTTCCCTGCCCCTTTTCAGAACAAAAATTTTTTGATCATGGTGGACGCGTACTCAAGATGGCCTGAAGTATTTATCGTTAACAATATGACCTCGGCGACGGTGATCCGACACCTACGAACAGTCTTCGCGACACATGGTCTGTGTGAGATATTGGTGTCTGACAATGGTACAGCTTTTGTGTCTGAAGAAATGAGGCAGTTTTTAGACTCCAACAAAATAAGACACATTACCACAGCACCATATCACCCTGCTACCAACGGATTAGCTGAAAGGATGGTCCAGACTGTAAAAGATAAAATACGTAAAATGGATTACCTAACATGGGATGTGAAGATACCCAGTGTGCTACTAGGTCTCCGAGCAACACCTTGTGCTGGAACACAAAAGAGTCCTGCAGAGCTCTTGATGAATCGGAGGATACGTACCTTACTGGATACCCTACATCCAGACCATATACAACGAAGAAGAACCGATAAACAAATACATGACAATTGTCAGAGACGGAACAGAGAGACGAATGTTGGTTGTAAAATAAGATACCGAAACTATGCCTCTGGTCCAAACTGGTTACCTGGAGTTATAGTGGAGAAAACGGGTCCATCCAGTTATAAAGTTTAATTTTGTATCCAGGAGAGTGGTTGATAATATTGAAAATGTATAGAAATTCTATTCTAAGAATCGATGAATCGAAGAAAATTTAAAATTTTATCAATTTATATATCATTTTAAATAACAAAATAGTTGTTAAAAATTTAGCTAAAGGAATAAGATAACTCTCTCTCTCAAGGCCCAAATAAATAGTCGCCCATCCTATAATTTTCTTGTACTTGCAATGTTTCCTATCTAATAGCTAGATTTCGACATTATACTACTTTGTGAAACTCAAAAATGCAGATACTACACTTTTAGATCCATATCAACCATTAAAATTAACGAATAATTTATGAAAATTATTCGCAGGCGAAAAGTTACCTGTTTCTCTAATGTAGCGTAGACTGTAGTCTATTCGAGTTAAGACAGTAAAATGTCAAAAAGATTCATAATTGACCAATGACGCATAAATTGTGTTGTCATTAACCAATTACAGTAAGTAAGCCATTTCAACATAATATGTTTTCTTTCTTCTAAACGCGAATAGACTATAGTGAAAAACCTTCTTCTGACCGTCTTAACACCATTTAACCTCTTTTAGTCTTCAAGAAAATAGTTGATTGATTATATTTTTACCATGAAAGTGACATCTTTACATAAATTATAATGGTTACTATCTCTTTAATATTTCCGGTGTTTTCAAAAATAGCATTAGATAAGTCAAGGCTTTAATTTCTAAGTGTTTTCATTCAAAACATATTATTGTCATAACTACCACAAAATCCAACTTTTTATGAATATTTATAATTTTTTATTTTATTTTATTTAGAGCATAATGGATTATAAAATTATAAAATAAAGATTAAAAGTTAGGAACAATTTATTAATTTCGTTGCATGCCTGGTGTCTAGTGATAATCGAAGCAAGCCACCTTAAACTATAGACGACCAAAATCTTACCACTAAACTGAAGCAAAAAATAGAGACCAGTGTGATTCTGTGTACTCACTGCGAGTTACCCAACGCCGTTGAGATTGCTCAGTAACAACTGACATGTAACAAACTTTATGTTAAATAAGAAATGCATCCTGGTCGGTTAGACGATATAGTTAAGTGTAAAGGTGGTTTTGAGGGCGTATATCATAAAAAATGTGTGCGGAATTATAAACAATTCGCAATGAAGGAAAAGTGTGAAGAATGCTTGAGCAGTAATACCTGTTCTACTCCCCAAATAAATCTAAACCCAAGTGAGGAGTCGGGTGAGAGGTTACTAGCAGAGGTTAACAGAAAACTAGAAATTATTTACAATATGGAAAAGAAATTAGTGGATCTTGCGGAAATCGTTGATTTTTATGCTGAAAAGTACCAGGGCATGACAGAGTTTAAAGAGGTGGCCGAAAAGAAAATTAAAGCTTTGGAACAGAAGAATGTATACTTGGAAAAATACAACAGAGCGCTGGAAGAAAGAGTGGAGGAATTGGAAATTAAGGAGAAAGAAAAATATATTGAAATAAGTGGGTTAGAGAACAAAGCCAACGAAAACACGGTACAATTGGTGAAAGAAGTTGCTAAAGTGTTAAAGCTCAATACAGAGGACGTGGAAGAAGCAGAGAGAATAGGTAAAGAAAAGCAGGATGATTCAAGGCCACGAATAATTCAAGTAAAGCTACATAGTAAAAATGATCGAGCTAAGTGGATGGCGGCGAGAAAAGAATTATCGAACAGTAAAGACAAAATCACTAACAACTTAATATACAACAACGGCAACAACAACCAAATATTCATTAATGAATCACTACCTAAGTTTAAACGACAACTATTGTGGATGACGAGAAGTATCCTAAAACCAAAGGGCTACCAATATATATGGGTTCAAAACGGCAATATACTAACTAAAAAGAACAATGAAGAAAAAAGGATATATAACATAAAGTGCGAAAAAGTACTTAATGACCTTGAAGCATCTCAAAACTTAGAATAGTGCAAATGGCGCGCCGTGTACACATTACGTGATTTTTTTATACTTTAAAATTCGATAATCTACAAGAAGATATATTTAGCGACTTTGAGTACAGACGATTATATGATGTAAAGAAATTAAATAAAGAATTAACACAGAGAGACGGGCATATTCATATTATGCACCTAAATATAAGGTCCCTTCGTAAAAACTATAACGAAATACTTATACTAATGGAACAGAACAAATATTTAATTGACATATTAATATTAAGCGAAATAAATATTAAGAGTGAAGAATTACCATATTACAAATTAAATGGATATAACTACTTTATATTAAACAGAGAGAAAAATAGAGGAGGAGGTATATTAATTTATGCAAAAAAAGAACTAACTTATCAGACCCAGGGAAAAATTACAGGTTCTTCGGAAACTGTACATGGTCAGCTGATGGAAGAGAGGAGTAAAATACACATAATTGCTATATATAGGCCGCCACAGAAAAATAAATTAACGTTCATACAAGAAATAGAAACAGTAATAAAGAATATTCCAAAAACAGAAACTATTATTTTAATTGGAGACATGAACATTAACATCTTAAACGGAGTAGAAAATGTTGCTACAAAAAAATACAAAGACACCTTGTGTGAACTCGGACTGCAATGCGTTATACCGACTACGGAAGTAACGCGCGAGGCGATCGTCGACGGGAAGAGCGAGAGATCGTGCCTGGATCACGTGTAAGTGCGAGCAAGATGCCACGAGCGCCGACCGCTGTCGTTTGTCCTTGAAATGCACGCGTCCGATCACTATGCGGTGGGATTGTCTTTAAGACCTAATAATATCACTACATGTAATTTAAATAGAAAAAAAAAGGATACTATTGTAAAAAATGTTGTAAATGAAAAATTGCTAATGAAAAAACTTGATGATTATAATTGGATGAAACTGTACGAAATAACATGCCCACTTATACTATATGAAGAATTTTGTAACATTTTTGTTGAATTTTATAAGGCCAGTACGGTCACTGTCACTATAAAACAGAATAAAAGAATACGCCAGCCGTGGATAGATCAGGAATTGTATAACTTATTATCGCGTAGGGATTATTTATTTAAAATATGGAAAGCGGAGCCTAGAAATATGACTAAAAGATTAGAATATACCAAGTTTAGAAATAAAGTAAATAAATTAATAAATATAGCCAAGAATAAATATAGACAGTATGAAATATTAAATTGTAAGGGGGATTTTAGAAAAATTTGGGAGAATATAAATTCGTGGTTAGGTGTAGAAAAAAATAGTTTAGATAGTATTATTTTAAAGCATTTAGGAAAAAAAGATAGTACAAGTAATATATGTAATAACTTTACGCAAACATTTACCAAAGAAATACAAAACATTATATGTAATACACAAATTTTAAATAGAAACGATTATATAAATGCATGTAATACGAGTTTTCGGTTTACGAAAATAAGCCCATTATCGGTAGAAAAAATAATAAATATGTTATCAAGTAGGAAGTCCGCGGGTGCAGATGGTATACGTGCACAAGACATTAAGTATTTAAGAAAACAAATTAGTCCCATCTTAGCAAACTTTATTAACATGTATTTACAACAAAGTGTATACCCTGACCAGTTAAAATGTGCTATAATACGACCTATTTACAAGTCCGGTAGTCACTTGGAATATGCTAACTATCGGCCAATAGCAATTCTGCCTGTAATCGATAAAATAGTTGAAAAGGTGGTTGTGGGTCAAGTGAGTACATTCCTAGAAAGAAACAACGTGCTCTCTGAAACTCAACATGGTTTTAGGAAGGGCAGAAGCACGACAACGGCCTTGTTGAGTTTCACAGATTATGTAAACGAAGCTTTAGATTCTGGAAAACAACTGATAGCGCTTTTTATTGATTACAAAAAGGCATTTGACACGCTCGATCATAATATACTGTTGCAGGCGATGTATGAATGCGGTATACGTGGGCCGACTAGTATGTGGTTTAGAAATTATTTAACTGATAGAAAAATACGAACGGTGATAGATGGTGTGGCTGGTGATGACGCGGATGTAAGTCTGGGTGTACCGACCGGGTCAGTGTATGGCCCGGTCGGGTACATTATGCATGTGAATGGTGTGTCAAATGTGATCAGGAAGTGTAAGGTATTTATGTATGCGGACGATATGTGTGTGGTATACGCCTCAAAAGATATATCACAGATACGGGAGTATGTACAAGACGATTTTGACAATATTACGAAGTGGGCACATGATAATGGAATTATTATAAACCTAAAAAAAACGCAGTGTATGCATCTGCACTCGCCACACAATCATAAAGCAAAAAACATTAATGTAATTGATATTAAAATAATTGGCCACACGTATGAATGTCTACATATGAACCAACCTAACTGTAGCTGTTTTACGCTCTGCTATGTAAATAACTTAAAATATCTTGGTCTTAAAATTGACAAAAGCTTTAACTGGGCTTTACATATAACAGAGGTATGTAATAGATTGAGATCAGTTCTAGGTAAGTTTTATCAGCTAAAGAGGATACTAAATGTGGATACATTAAAAACGGTATATTATGCACTAGCAGACTCGCTGATAAGCTATGGGCTAATTGTTTATGGACGAACATTTGTAACATATTTACATAGTGTCAAAAATTTACAAATACGACTTCTGAAATATTTAGTAAGTAGAAAAGTAAAGTACGAATGTAATACAGAATATGAGAAATTATTTAAAGAGTGCAATATTTTGGCGATAGATGAAAAAGTGGAGTACTTAATAGGCTTACAGTATTACTATAGTAATGAATTTAAAGTGATAGTAGATAATAAATATAACACTAGAAGGGTAAGAGAGCAAAGACTGATTAAACCAAAAATAAAAAACTACTATGGAGAGAGGACGAATAAATACTTAGTACCTAAAATATTTAATAAGTTAGATATATTAAGACACAAAGAAAAAATGTCAACTGGAATAATAAAGAAAAAGTTAAGGGCTGCATTGTTAAATTAAAAGTATGAGCTTAATTACTTCTTTTTATAAACTGTAAACTTCTTTGAAGTTAATAGCTTAGTTTTGTTTTTTTTATTATTTTATCTATTGTACTAAGACTTAACTACTCATAATATTATGCAACAAATATTTGTATCATATTAGATGAGCGCATCTCGCCGTCAAACACTCGTTTGGCGAGATACAAATTGAATTGTATGTTTTATTTTTAATGAATAAAAAATAAAAAAAAATAAAAAAACGGAGAGAAAAAAACGGCCACATTAATGTGGCCGTTTTTTTCTCTCCGTTTTACGTCATACTCAATACGTCAGTCCCATCGTAACTCGTACATTAATTAATATCTACGTTAACTATACAATGAAAATAACATATTTGCTGCAAGCTATTTATGACGCGACAATAAACCGTGAAAAGCACCTACATTCTGTAAATTTAAGCCAAGTTTTTTTTATTGTATAAAGTTAATTAAGTATTTTTCTTTGTATTTGTATGTGGTCGTCATTTCATTAACATAAACCTCACTAATCTCTATAGACCTCAGTTCAGCTCTGCAAACTGCCGGGCTGCGAACTACTCACCTGTGAATATGAAATCCGTCCTCAACCAGCGGCGGCGCGCTCTTGTCAATTCCGATGCTATTCATTACGACTCAGCCACAGTCGGGCTCAAATGAGTACGAACTTCACGTTTCAGCTCAGCTCATATTCTAAACTCAAGGTCTCCTCTCCTTTGTAATTCATACACGGCATTAGGCATTATGATTTTAATTAAATGACGCCTCTCATAAATTAACAGTACCCGGGAGACCGAGCTTTGCTCGAAGTTTTAGAACGATAAATTAATTAAAAAGAAATAAAAGATTAAACAAAAAATGTATACCGACTTCCAAAGTAAAAATGCACAAAAAAGTATGAAATGTAAGCATCATATTAATGCAGGCGATATCCAGCTGTATATATCGTTTCTCGCTAGGGACTATGAAAAAGCAGTACGCAACCTAACCGATGACTTAAATCGAATAGCTTTTTGGTCAGAAAGAAATTGTTTTATATTAAACCCATCCAAAACAAAATACTTTGCATTAGGTGTCCAGCGTCAGTTAAAAAACTTGCCATCGTCGCTGGGTATCATGGTTCTTGGACAGCCTATTGAACGAGTGCAGGAGGCTCGAAACCTGGTGTACGAGCTAGCACGTACATTGCTGACTCTACATCATTTCTTTGCATTGTGCGGCAAAGTGCACGCTGTTTGGCCCAGTCCGCATCAAGCAATCATACCGCGCACTCGTAATCATTTTAGCAATTAGTACTCGTGTTAATAAATATCAATACCATATCAAGGACTTTTACTTATCAATATCATCAAAAGGTGTAGTTGAGTAAGCAGCTCCTACATCCTTTTTGGTCCTTCGAGTGACTTTTAGTCAGTGCAATCAGTGACTATCAATTTATCAGTGACTATTATAATTATCATTAGTGACTATTGACTATCAGTGATAACAATCATCAAGCAGCAGTAGTGATCATTATCAACATCATCAATCAGCATCAACAATCAGCACAGTCAAATCAAACGTAGCAGCACACAAAGTAAGATCTTTCTAATTGTACAACACCTCGTTTTATCGATTCAATCATGTCTTGAGGAACTTCTAGCAAACTAGCAGCAGCTGGTAAACCAAGTAGAACAATCATACACGAACTTTAAAAAGGACAGCGCGGACCGTAAAACGCCGTCTTACATCCAAGCAAAATTACACGCCCTAGATCAATATTGGGCTGAAATTGAAACCAATCATAGAAAATTATGTACGTACTAGTTTGCCCAGTCCTTCACGTATTTTAAAAATAATCAATTCGAGACAGCAAAAGAAAGATTTCAGCAGATTCAGTCTGCCATAGCCAACTATCAGCCGCCGGCACCAGCGAGGGCTGGGTCATCCACCCCGCTAATTAGGCCTGCGACACCTCTGGCTGACGCAGCATCGTCACGCCAGCCTTCACCATTGCCAGGAACTCAATCTCATGGCACAAATAGTAGAACTGACGAATCATTAAGGCGTCAGAACAGTAATTTTAAAGCTTTTCGCCATACAATAGCATATCTAAAGAAATTTTAGATATGATCAACGAAAAATGGGAATTTGAACATTTGCTCCGAAATATTAAGTCTCGCTGGACAGCAATAGATTCTCTACACTGGGAGTTAGACAGTGAGCTAGGGGATAGGAATATGGAGTATGAGCAGACATTTTACCAAATTGAAACAGAATACAACGACGTAGTCAAGGCTATCAACCGGAAGTTATGGTCAACTTCTCATAGGGAACAAGTAACTCCACATATAGAAATTCCTGTTTTCAAAGGCACTTATAATCAGTGGACTTCTTTTAAGGATTAATTTACAGAGACTATTCATGGTAACCCATCTTTGTCTAGTGCGCAAAAAATGTAATTCTAAAAACTAAAGTTAGGGGGGAGGTAGCAAGTCTCATTCAAAACCTTAATATTTCCTCAGATTTATTACACTATCTGTTGGAACATTTTGAATCATCGGTATAATAACAAGAGATTAATTTTTAACTCCCACGTTGATATTTTACTTAACATGCCAGTTGCTCATCATTTATCAATAAATAATTGTAGTGTTTCTACAGTTAATAGAAGGGATGATAAATGACCAAACCCAACGAGTGCTGTTTGTACACTGATTTATTAATTAATAGAATGGAACAATGTGGAATGTATATGCTGACACATCGTACGGCGATCGACACGTTTAACCTTATTATATTGTACTTTGTACATCCTGGGACTCAGGGAAAAGAATGTTGTCTACATGTAAATCACTAAAACTTAATATCCATAAAATGTTCAACCTAAACCACTTGAGTCAATGTTAAATTAATCACTAATTTCACTATCACTAATTTTGGCAACCGACAATCGCACAGATTCACACTTTCCACTTTTATTCACACAAGACTGCGTACTCGTGCTCGGAGGAGCCACCCCCGATGATATTGATGGCTGCTGCGTTGCAGCCAGTTGCGAGAGTTCCACGTTGGTGGCCTCCACGGCCCGCAGAACCACCGGCGCAGTTCCAACTACTGCTGGAGATACTCTGAAATGCTGTTTGCTTATCTTACGAGCACGACGGATGGCGTAATTCACCCCGCTAGGATTATCAGTAGCAGCGTAACGTAAATAGCAGTATAGTGGTGTACATCGTGTACGCTGACGGGAGAGTAAACCACATCAGCTTCCTGTTTTATGTTCTCTAATTGCATCTTCATCTCACTCCAAGTATGACTGTGGTTGTCCGGTATGAAATTTTCAGGTAGAGTTAAATTTAAAATATGATTTAGGATAGAAAATTCTTGTATTGTGACTATGTTAGGGTTTGTAGATAGTTTTGTAAGATAATTAGTGTGTCCGTAAATTGTAACGAGTTTACTCTTTAAGACACATCCCTGCGCTATGTCCATGAGTCCATTTCCTTGTAGGTTAATCATTTCCATTGTATCCGAGCAGAAAAGTCGCACTAGGCAATTCTCGCAGCACGAGAATAACCACTATTATTAGCACGTAATTTGATCCACCACTCTTCGCACTTAATTGTTTTAGTTGTACATAATGTTTTATTGTTTGTATGTATGTTACAGAAGGAACGACTTATTTGTTGTTCATATATAGGTCTATCAAAGGCACATAAAACTTTTCCCGAGGATAAATGCATGCAAAAATGAGTGTCTTCTTCAGATAATAAGATAAATATTTCCTTTTGTAAATTAAAAGCTATGTAAGATGTAATTGTTTTTATGATATAACTATTCCAAGGTATACTGTATATTTTGTCCAATTCGAATGATTCCTTAGCAATTAAAGGTATTTTTATCTCTATGACTAAGAATGACCTTCCGACTTTTGAACTTATCTTCATGACCTTATATAATTCCTGTATATCTTCTTCATTTATCGGTAAAGTTATGTCACCTCGTAATTGACTTGAAATAATATGCATCTGCTCCTGTAACTGTTCTGAAGGTATTAAATGTGGGTCCAAGTGACCATGAGATAAATCAGTTACTGTCTCGATTAGATTATCTTGTATACGCCTCAGATTCGATATTAAAATCTGTGCGGACAAAATTGATGTAATAGTATTAAATCGATGTTCATTGCCGGACTGTACTCGATTTATTAAACTAGTGAAGTTTTGTAAATGTGACTGTACCATACTAAATTGCTTATTCATTATATCTTCATTTCTGCGTAAAATGTTAGACTGTGCCTCAATGACGCTTGTTTGGTTTTTCAGTAAGCTTCGTAGATGATTAGAATCGTATGAAATCTTCTCTATGTCCTTTTCATATTGTTTCAGGAACCGGTCATCAAGAACTCCGAATAATGCGTTAGCAACATAACCCACACCGTTTATTAGACCTCTCTTCTGTCGTTTCTTATTATTAAATTGCAACAACCCATTATAATGTTCGAGCTCCAATAGTTCATGTTCTAGTTGTTCTGTTATACTGATATACTGTGGTGAAAGTTGCGATGTATCTTTCTGTATATGTTTTACGTATTTCTGTAAATATGCCAAACTTGTCCAGTACGTTGACATATTGTAGTAAACAACTAATTTCCACTCATCTCTAATTAAGTTCATATCAAATTGTTTGTCAAAATAAAGGCTTTGGCTCGAGTTAAAATATGTCACATTGTAGGTACCCTGTGCGGGCAAAATAGTAAATAAAAACATAAGAAGTGAAGTTAATATGAAATTACATAAATTATTTATACGAGGTCGACGTCGAGATGGCGATAGCTGGTTCGGTTGGCCTTCTGTATGTACTCTGCTCGTTGTTTCAGGAGTCACGTTATGTTGGTGATGATCACTAGAGCTACTGTTGACCTGTATGGTATCGCTCTCTTTGACTGGAAGCCGTGAAAGTTTTAAAATTGGCCTTTTAATCACACCATTTTTAGTTTTAACCGATACCACTCTCACGTATCCATCCTTATCTGGGTGTACCTCGGCTATCCTACCTAAAGCCCATTTCCCTGGGGGTAAGTTATCGTCTTTGACAAGAACTATGTCGTCAACTTCAATGTTTCTCGACGGACTCTGCCATTTAGATCGCACTTGGAGCTGCTGATGATACTCCGAAGACCATCTCTTCCAGAAGTTCTTGTTCATGGCCTGTACCATGTGCCATCTGGTGTTAAGATTTAAATGTTCGGGCTCAGTCTGCGGTCGAGACAGCAAAGGCCCCCCTATAAGGAAATGTCCTGGAGTCAGGTAATCTTCATCAGGACTCTCTGTCAACGCAACTAAAGGTCGAGAGTTAAGGCATGCTTCTATCTGCTGTAACAGTGTGCTAAACTCTTCGTAGGTAAGTCGCTGCTCGCCAATTACTCGTCGAAGATGAAATTTGAGAGATTTGACGGCGGCTTCCCATAATCCTCCTGCAGAAGGGAATGAAGGTGCGTTGAAAAACCATTTAATGTTAAAACTGTTTATGTTTGCAAAGAAATTTCTGTCAATAGTTGCCAAAATCTCCTTGTATTCTTTTGTCAGCATTCTGTTAGCGCCCTTAAAATTTGTCCCATTGTCACTGTACATATGACTAGGGGTGCCCCGCCGGGCACTAAACCGACGAAAGGCTGCAAGAAATCCAGGGGTGCTAAGGTCTGATACGAGCTCTAAGTGCACGGCCTTGGTCGATAAGCATACGAACACGGCAACGTAACCTTTCATTGTTTTTATTCCACGTCCCTTTTGTGCCTTAATGTCAAAGTGACCTGTGAAGTCCACACCTGTATGGCTAAATGGACGAGACGGTGTAACGCGTGGTTCTAGCAGATCAGCCATGATCTGTTGATGATTCTGGTGACTGTAACGCCTGCATTTAACACACTTACGTAATTCTCTTTTGACTGTACGGAGCCCACTAAGTATCCAGTATTTGTATCTAATGTGTGATAAGGTAAGTCTGGGTCCGCCATGTAAAGTTAAAATATGAGCTTGTTGTATAATGAGATCAGTGAGACGACTATGACTTGACAAAATGATTGGATTTTTCGCACAACCATTTAAATGAGATTTATGAAGTCGCCCACCAACCCTCAGTAATCCATCATCCTGGCTAATAAACGGATTTAAGCATAATATTTTACTATTCCTAGGTAATTTTTTATTCTGTTTTAAACAATGAATTTCTTCCTTAAACTCTATCGATTGTACTGTTTTAATTATAACACAATAAGCGTTTTCCGATTCAACAGCTGACAAATATGACTGATGTGGCACATTCTGTTTATTGCGAACCCACTGTATGTAACGCGATAGCCATGCCACTGTTGTTGCGACACGTGTCATTGAACTGTATTCATTCAATAATTGTAATACTAAAGTCCTTTGTTTTATAATTGTTGATAAGGTAACGTTCACACTGGGTTTAATTTCTACGTCGCATGTCGCTAAATGAGAAATGTTTTTGATTGAATTAACGTCTAAATTGTTGAGCCATTCTGGTCCCCACCATAATGTATGTGATGCTAGATGAGAGACTGTTAATCCTCTTGTAGCACAATCCGCTGCATTTTGGTCTGTGCTCACATGATGCCAACGAGAAGGTTCCACGATATCTATAATTTTTTGCACTCTGGTGGATACAAATTTTTGCCATCTGTTAATGTCACCTTGAATCCAGGCCAATACGATCATAGAATCACTCCAGCAATGAACTTCATACTGAACGTCTGTCATTGTAGCCAGAACCTTGTTCAAAAGACATGCCAAAAGGTATGCGCTACATAATTCAAGCTTAGGTAATGTTAACTTATTCTTTAGAGGAGCAAGTTTTGTTTTTGCCGTAAGTAGCCTCGTTGTGCACTCGTCTTTACTGTTTGTAGTGGTAATGTACACCACGCTAGTGTAAGCTTTTTCCGAGGCGTCACAAAACCCTGTATAATATATTTATGTGTATCACCTAAGTGTCTTGGTAATTCAAATCTGTCTAATTGTTGGAAATCCTGTTTTAATGTTTTCCAGTCACAAATTATCTGCTGAGGCAGCTCATCATCCCAGGTAATGTTTTGTTCCGACCAAGTTCTTTGAAATAAAACCTTAGCTCGGATTGTAAGTGGTGAGAGCCAGCCCAGCGGATCAAAAATCTTTGAAATGTTAGAAAGTAGTTGACGTTTTGTAAGATGTTCTTCGCTGCCTAAATCTAGGAATTTGTTCTGAAATGTAAACGAGTCTGTTCTAGGACTCCAACGTATTTTCGTGATTCAGCACATTTGAAATCTAGCGAAATATCCAACTGTTCTGGTGCCAAGTTTTGTGTTAACTCTGTGCTGTTACTAGACCATTTGCGAATGTTCATACCTGCTGTCTTAAAAATATCAATAATTTGTTTCTGCAACTCCCGAGCTCTCTCTATAGAACTTTCACCTGTAAGGAGATCGTCCGTGTAGAATGACGTCATAATCGCATGTGCTGCTAGTGGAAAATCCTCCTTATTATCGATCGCTAGCTGTTTTAGAGTTCGCATGGCAAGATACGGTGCGGTTTTGGTTCCGTATGTGATAGTTGTTAGCTGATATTCTTGCAGCAAACCTTCTGACGGCGCTGAACCCGTTTTCAAGCTTAACAAGGTGTCTCGCCATACAATTCTCTGTAGATGCTGATCAGATTCTCTGACAAATGTTTGTCTAAACATTTTCTCCAAATCAGCTGTAATGACTATTTTATGTTTACGCCATGATAAAATTAAACTATGTAAATCGCTTTGTAAATTCGGGCCTTGAAGCATTAAATCATTTAAACTGTAACCAGATGAAGTTTTAGCCGACGCGTTGAATACCGTTCGCAATTTAGTTGTTGTGGAGTCAGCTTTTATTACTCCATGATGCGGGAGATAATATGACGACTCTACCTTTTTTGTTACTGGTTTCATATGTCCTAAACTTAGATATTCTTCCATAAACTGTTTATAACTTTCAGAGAACTCAGTATTTTTTGACATTTTGCGTTCTAAATTGTATAATTGTGCCACAGCTTTTGGCCTAGAGGTCCCCAGATATTTCTCAAAATCCTGCTTCATTGGAATCGCAACTTCATATTTTCCGTTTTCTAATCGCCTTGTGGTCGACTGGTACAGCTGTTCACAATACTCTTCTTCCTCCGAGCGGGCGCTTGAGGTGCTCTGAACCTCTTCAAGTTCCCAGTATTGCGAAATATCGGCAAGATTGTTTAGCACGACACAGCAATTAAATGTTCTAACGTCACCTGACAATATCCAGCCCACCCGCGTCTGTTGTGCCATGGGTGCCTTGTTAGGAACCTTGATAAGGCCATCCATCAAGATGTCAGAGTATACACTTGCATCCAATAGCATGTCAATAGGTCTGGAGATGTTGTAGTCAGGATCCGCAAGTCTTATATTTTGTAGGTGAGACCACTGTTGTTTATTAAATGTTCCATTAGGCAAATTATTAATAACTTTATTTATGACAATAGCTTGTGTTGAAAATTGATAATCATCGTAAATAGACATGCAATTCAACGTAACGACTCCCTTTCCTTGTTTTGAGCCATATCCTATTCCAGAAATGGAAGCGTGATGGTTTTGTCTAGGAAGACCTAGCAGCTGGGCGGCGTGCTCCGAAATTAATGAAATTTGAGAGCCTTGGTCTAAAAGTGCTCTTAAAACTATGTAAGTACCATCGTAGGTTTGAATTTTTAATAATAATGTAGTTAATAAAATCTTCTCATTATCCGTAGCTACGTAGTTAACAATACGATTTTTATTTGGTGTAAAACGATTAATAGGTAAGTTAGATGTAGGTATGTAACTCGACGACGGAGCTGTTGTGACGACGGGCTGTACTTGCGTAATCGATGACGTCGAATATGTGGAATGAGGTAAGGATTTATGTGCTCCGAAAACGGCGTAATATCCATCATGTAGAATGGTGTTGTGATCCCCATGACATTGTTTACAACGTTTTGCAGAAGTACATCCATTGGCATCGTGTATGTATAAGCAATTTTGACAAATATTTAATTTTAATACCGTCCTCATTTTTTCCTCAGCCGATAACTTAATAAACTTATTACATTTAAATAAAATATGGGTTTGCTGACACAGCGGACAGTTCCACGTGCGAGACGCTGCAGCCTGATAATGCGGTTTCGCAATGTATTTGCCTTTAATGTATTTCGTATTGTATTGTGTATTAATTAAATGCGACGAAGAGGGCTTTGGTGTGAAAGTTTGAGCTTTTCTTTTTTGTATGGGCTCTAAAGCTGTAAACTTATTTTCTAGTAAGTTCATGAGCTCATCCAGCGTAGGCAGCTCTAGTGGATTTTTACGATTTTTTTGATAATCACTGCACGAGTCAGGGTCCAATTTTTTCGTAATCAGGTGCACGAGTAGCGGATCCCATGTAGAAGTATTAATACCTAGATTTTGTATGGCATTTACACACTCCATTGAGGTATCATAAAGACTTCTTATTTCGTAAGCTGACTGTTTGTAAGAAGCTAGTTGATTCAAAAATATTTCTATTTGTTTTGTGAATAGCAATTGACGATTATTGTACCGATGAGTGAGAAGCTCCCATGCGGTATCGTAGTTTTCAGCGGAAATATGTAGATGTTGTATAAGACGCTCAGCTTCTCCTCTTAATTTACCCTTCAAGTGTTGCATTTTTTGACCTTTTGAAAGTAAATTATTGTTATGTATGCTCTCAGAAAATTAGTCGTAAAACGTAGGCCACTGTGTGTACTTGCCTGCAAACACTGGGATGTCTACTTGAGGCGTGGCTTGTTGGATGTGAGCTGCAGAGGCAAATTTTTTATTTAATGAGCGTTTAATATCTTTGTAACGATTTTCGTAATAAGAAAACTCATTATCGTAGTTTATATTAGTGCCTTGTAATAAATTGTCTATTTCTAAATGTAAGGAATCTATGTTAGTCCAGCGTGACTGAACATTGCGCAACTCGTCTTCTAACTCCCATTTATCACAAATTTTATCTATGTCGATGCTGTTTATTAGCCTAGCAAATGCCCTAAAGTTTGTACGTTGAAGCGACAAAATTTTTTCAACGTCTGTATATGCCTGTTGTGGCGGTGCTGGCGGTGCCTGTGCTGGCGGTTCCTGTGCTCGCGGTGTAGCTGGCGGTGCCTGTGCTGGCGGTGCCTGTTCTCGCGACGGCGAATGTGTTGTCGAGTATTGACTAACGGACAAACTAGTACCTGTCTGGTCTAATTTAGTTGTTGGCGGATAGGAAGAAATTCTATAGCGGACATCATTATAAAATTTACGTGCATCCTCGTATTGATTTTCGACGAAATATGGAGCGTCAGGTTGGCCGCACAGACTGAGCTTATCGTTGTTCGAATTAAACTCAGCCCAGAGCCTGTCTAAATTCGCAAGTCTCTCATCGAGGTATTCACGCGTCTTACGGGATGGTGAATCCTTCTTAAAATTAGTTTCTATGCGCTTGATTTCTTCCAGGATCGCGTTTTGCAGCTGAATTAGTTTGTCCATTGTGATTTGTTATAAAAAATATGGAAAGATCTTACTTGTTTCGTGTGGTTTACTCTCCTGCGGGACTGTTGTAGCTGTTGCTGCTGCAGAAGCCTCACGGTAAAGAGTCCACTGAACACGTCACTAGAGTCTGTCACTGCAACTGTTCGTCACAGGTTTAACACTGTATATGCTAAATATTGTAAAAAGTCACTGGTGTCCTCACTACGCGACGCGGAAGATAAGAAACTGTATGTACGCGACACGAGTAAGGTCCTGACGTAACGAAGGACCAAAAAAGGACTGTAGTGTTTTTTTGGTCCTTCGAGCCGGATCTGAACTTTCTTTACTAAACGCGTTCATGATACCGCTTTAGAGACTCTAAACGCTATAAAAAATATAGAAATTGATATCTCATCTTGGGATCCTTTACTAGTCTATCTTTTGTCGCAAAAGTTAGATTCAGAATTACGAGTACATAGCGAGTATTTGGCATCGGTAAAAAATCCACGTGAATTGCCAAATCTTGAAGATTTTTTAATATTTTTATAGAGTAAATTTACTACTTTAGTCTTCTAGAAGAAAGTATGATAATGGTGCATCAAAATCATATAATCGTTATATTTCACCTAGTAATAAAAATACGATTCGAATTCTAAAAGCTATAACATGCATAAAAACTTTAACATAAAACAATCATTTCCAACGCAAAATAAAATTTCGCAATCATTTTCGCATGATAAAAATGCTTCAACTGTCAAATTGCATAAATGTCCCGTATGTAACACGACCGATCACGCTCATTTTAGCTGCCCGCGCTATGACGAAATGCCGCCTTACTTAAAGCGTAAAATCATTAAACAGCATGACATATGTCAAAATTGCCTTTATTGTCATAACAATAAAGCTTGATTTTCTATTAAACGTTACAGACAATGTTATGAAAAGCATAACACTCTTTTGCACGAAGCGTTTGCGCAACAAGTGGTTTCTAAACACGAGCCAACGCAAATGAGCTCTCACGTTTCACTGCAACGTGGGATTCCAGAAATCCATTTGGCAACAGCCATCATCAACGTGCAAAAATTAGATGGGACTAACGTTCAAGTGCGTGCTTTAATAGATCAAGGTTCCCAAATATCTCTAATTACTGAGCATGCCGTTAAATTTGCAAGTTGTTAAATTTACCGCGAAAGAAATGCAAGGGTATCGTATCTGGTGTCGGTGCCAAGGAAAGCAGTTGTAATGGTGTAATATCTCTTAATTGTGCAGCAGTAAATGGCGATTTTAAATTTGAAAAGGATGCACTTATCATGAGGAGTCTTGTTAAAAATTTACCAAGTTTTTCCTTTGATAAGCCTTCATGGCCATTTTTACAAAATATTTCTTTAGCCGATCCGAACTTTAACATAAGTCGCCCAGTGGACCTGCTGCTGGGAGCCGACATATACGCTTTTATTTTATTAGACGGCGTGCTTAAAGTAGATAATTTTACACCCATTCATTGCCCAAAATACATCCTTAGGATAGATACTTGCAGGCAACGTTAAAACTATTAAATGCAATGTAGTTTTAAACGATTTAAGTCAAATAGAAAAAATTTGGGAAATTGAGGACATTTCCGAAAATTCAAAATTATCAGTTAACGATCAAAAATGACCATGAATATTATAATGAGACCAGAACGCGACAAGAAGACGGTCGTTATGTTGTTCGGATACCTTTTGAGCCTGATTTCGAAAATAGGCTAGGGTTGTCAAAACCAAAGGCCGTTGCTCAATTCTTATCATTAGAGAAAAAGTTTTGTAAAGATTCTAACATGCATCAGGAGTATAAACTATTTATGGAATAGTATTGTAAGCTAGGTCATATGAAACCCGCGACAGATAATTTTATATCATCATATTATAATACTCATTACACGGTATTCAACGTGATGACTTAACGAGCTTTAGGGTAGTTTTTAACGCATCTTGTAAAACTACATCGAGTTTAAGTATCAATGATTTAATGGCGTCCGGGCCCAACTTACAGCAGGATCTCCAGTCTCTTATCATTAAATGGAGACAGTATAGGTTTGGATTTACTGCTGACGTAGAGAAAATGTACAGAATGATATGGGTCCATGATGATGATCAAAAGTATCAAAAAAATTTGTGGAGAAACGCTCCAAACGAACCTATCATAGATTATCAATTAAAGACGGTGACGTACGGTACCACGGCGGCACCGTCCCTCGCAATGATGACGTTAAAACGGCTAGCGTCGGATAAAAAAGAAAACTACTTAAACAGCGCGGCTATCCCTGTCCTTGAGGAATCCTTTTATATGGACGATTTAGTGCATGGTCAGCATAATTTATCAGTCGCTAGGCAGCTACAGCAGGACCTTATCATGTTATTGAAGTCAGGGGGATTCCACCTTAGAAAGTGGAAATCAAATGCACCTGAATTGTTAGCAAATGTCGACACTGAAACCGCCCCTGGTTTCTTTTTCAAGCAAGAGCACAGCAAAATATTAGGTTTAAGTTGGAACCCAAATCATGATAATTTTTGTTTTCAATCAAAGATTGACTGTAATATTTCGAGTAAAGTAACAAAACGTACATTACTTTCTGAAATATCTAAACTGTTTGACCCTATAGGATGGCTCTCACCCGTATCAAGAAAATTGAAAATAATTTTTCAAAGTACATGACTAGCTGGCATTAAGTGGGATGATGAGCTACCGGCCGATATTTACGCGGAATGGGTTAAAATCAAGGTCGATTTATGTAACATTAATAAAATAAATTTACCACGGTGGATCGGTACTAAAAAAAACGAATGCATCTAGTTACACGGGTTTTGTGATGCGTCAACAAAGGCGTACGCTTGTGTAATATATTGTCGTATAAAACGAACTCAAGGGTCCCGTATAGCATTATTAGTAGGTAAAACGAGGCTCGTGCCTAGTATCAAAACAATATCATTACCCCGATTAGAGGTATGTGGGGCACTTTTACTATCTAAATTAATGTATAAAGTTAAAACTTTCCTCAGCAGTTACAGTATAAAAACATACGGTTGGGTCGACTCCATGATAGTTTTAGGCTGGTTAAATGGAAACCCCACGCGATGGAACGTTTTCGTGGCTAATCGAGTTCGCGAAATATCATCAATTATGCCAATTATATGCTGGCGCTATGTAAAATCAGATGAAAATCCAGCAGACTCAGCAAGCCGTGGACTGACTGTATCACAGTTAATTGACCACTCTTTGTGGTGGCAGGGTCCAAACTGTATCTCTAATTTCTGTGATCAACAGACTTATCAATCATATTTTACAAAATTAGAACTTAAAGTTCCTGCATTGGTTAACTTAGTCACGCAGCAATATCGTGACAGTTGTATCATATTACAATTACTTATGAAATATTGTTCTCTAAGTAAAGTAGTTAGAACAGTAGCATAATATATATTAAGATTCGCAACATACAAAAAATATAATATAAAAACAAAGCACTTATCATTATCAGAACTAAGCAAAGCAAAAAATATTATCGTAAGAAATATACAGTATTTAAGTTTTAATATAAATCTATATAGAAATAGAAGATTTAAAACATAAAAAGAAAATTTCATCAAATAGCATAATTTATAGCCTTAATCATTTTTTAGATGAAAATGACATTTTAAGAGTGGGTGGTCGGTTAAAACATACCAATTTAGATCCCGACATGAAACATCCTATTTTAATACCTAATAATAGTCGTTTAGCAGATCTTATCATAGACCAGGCCCACGAGCTCACCTTTCACGGTGGACCTCGTCTGACGTCTGCGTTTATGCGTCAAAAGTATTGGGTGATCGGTGGTAACAGGGCTACCAAAAACCACCTTCGACTATGTGTCACGTGTAGAAGACACAACCCTAGCAAACATCAACAGTTAATGGGCGACTTACCAGCAGCTAGAGTGAACCCTTCAAGGCCTTTTCAATCAGTAGGGGTAGACTACTCCGGTCACATAATGATCAATAGTAACAAGGGCCGTGGCATTAAAACCAGTAAAGGTTACGTAGCAGTTTTTGTATGTTTGGCTACTAAGGCTGTACATCTTGAGGTGGTCTCAAATTTAACTACCTCGACGTTCTTAGCCGCTTTACGTAGAATGTCCGCTCGTAGAGGGACGCCTCGTAAAATTTTTAGTGATAACGGTACAAACTTCTTAGGTGCCAGTAAGGTACTTCAGCAGGAATATGTCGAATTGCAAAAAGTATTTATGGATAGTTATCTTTATAGTGAAATAGCAGAAATGGGTATTAGCTGGCATTTTAATGCCCCGTCATAGCCACAGGCTAACGGTCTCTGTGAAGCTGCCGTCAAAAGCCTTAAGCACCACTGAAAACGAGTAATTGGCTACCAAAAGCTGACGTATGAAGAATACAACACTCTTTGTACCCAGCTGGAGGCGTGTCTCAACTCCCGGCTCTTGTGTCCGATGATCGAGGACCCGGAAGATCTAAACTCATTCTCTCTCTCTTCATCTCATTTCCTATCATCCGGACCGATTTTAACTATTTACGAAACAGAACATTATTTAAGAACTAGATGGCATTTAACACAAAATATTTTTCATAACATATGGAAAACATGAATATTTAATTAATTTATCAGCACATAGTAAATAGAGACAGCCTTTAGAGAATATTAAAATTAATGACATTGTTATCATCCACGACAAAAACCTTCCAGCAGGCAAGTGGGCAATAGGTAGAGTAGTGCAATTACACCCCGGAAGTGACGGGTACGTTCGAGTCGTTACTCTAAAGACAAAAAATTGATATATGAAACGTCCTATAATCAAATTATCAGTTCTCCCGGTTAATGAGTCTCAAAATGATCATTTGAACTCTACCGCTCAATCAGAGTAACAAACTCCGAAATTAATAGGTGATAGAGTGAAAAGAAGCACCAGAAAAAAGAAATAATTTGCCTACTATCATATCAGCTTTTTTGTTATTTTTTATGCTTTTATCATTGCTTCTTCCAATGGCTCATTTTATAACAATACTCCTTTAAATAATAATGCACTTTACTTTGATAAAATAAATAACATGTATGTAATTAGAGATGATTGGCGCCTTGTCGTCTATTATGACATGCAGCCGTTCTGGGAAGGCATTGCCGCATGCAAAAAACATATTGTTTATTTTGACAGCGCGTGCGCGGAGATAAGCACAGTGTCTCATTGCGCCAGCGTCTTATTACAATTGAATCACACCTTTAATGAGTTGCAATACTATAATAGTTTACTATTAGATCAGCATTTTGCTGTGCGCACTAGACAGAGAAGGGGACTAATAATGGCGTATGATACATTGCGGACAGTTTATTTGGTGTCTTAGATCAAAGTTTCGCGGATAAATATGAGCAAGATATAAGCACAATACGACAAAATTGAAATCATTTAGCATTATTATGGAAAAAACAAACCTCTCTAGCAGAGGTAGAATTTAATTGTATAAAAAGAAGTGAGTCTGTAATGGAAAAACAACACGTGTATTTTTAAGAAAATAAGCACCATCGATAACTCTGTTAATGCTTTAAAAGGTAACATACAAAATATATCTTATATTAGCGACTTTATTTTATCATCTTTAACAGCTAATAACTTGATACATTATTTACATTATATACAAGACAACTTACTTGATAATAATACACTAATGTGTACGACGGAAAATTAAATGTACATACATTAACGCCTGAGCAGCATAAGCTAGAATTACAAAAGATATCATCTTTGTTGTCTAAAGACTTAACTATTCCTTTCTATATAGATTTATCTCAATTATATAATTCGCTAAAAGTGAGAATGCGAATTACTACTAATTATTTGCTATTTGAAATAACTATTCCATTGATAGCCAGCGACTCGTACGAGTTGTATGGAATATATCCTATCCCCCAAAAAGCAAATAACGCGATGAAATGCATTACTCCAATTGGAAAATATTTAGAAATAAATTTAAAGAAAGACACATTTGTAATCGATACGGAGTTGCTTCAATGTTTTAATAAAAATTCGGAATCGTTATTGTGTCGCTTAAACAAACCGGAATATCAGTTGAAGGATAATCAAAGTCTATGCACGCGAAATAAAATAACTGGGACTTGGTCACTTCATCACCGATCAGTGTGATAACATATGGGTAGATATTCATAAAATCATCACGTACTTTTATTTTTGTTGTGAAAACTGCTCATTGAAACTACTTTGCGATGATGAAATAAATGCAATTCAATTGTCTCAGTCTGGATTGATTAGCGTTAAGAAAGGATGTATAATTAAGTCAAAAGACTTTTCTGTTCACTCGCATAAAGAAGACACAAGCATATTACATGTAAAGCATCAGGTTTCCCTCAGAGATATTGCTCCTATCAATAATCTTTTTAATATGTCGTTCCCGGAAACTTCATGTATAGTGCTCAATTACAATGAGTCAGCTGAACATAAAGAACAATTAATGGTTGGCCACGCGGGCCACCTTGGCCTGGCGTATAGCGAATGATTTTTCTTCGATATTTTGTGGACTGTATTTCAGTAGGTATCTGGCGTCGCCAGGTTAATACGCAGTAATAATTAGATGGAAATGGAGAGGTATAAAGTGAGGATACGCTTACCGAACCTTACGCTTCGGAGCGGGCGTCTGCAGCTGGAGTCTTCGTCTCTTTCTTCTGCTCACAACACTTTAGTCTTTCCAGAATTCTTATCGCGTTCGTTCCTATAGGAATATCTCACTTTCGTGGGCGGGAATTAGTAGCAGAAAAGTCTAAATAACACATACGGCGTCGGCCATTGCACACACGCACTCTCGACGCGACGACTTGCAATGTACTCCTTCGCGTATCTTCGTATTTCTTCGGTTAGCGTCGGAGAGGGAAGGGGCGGGTGGATACTGCTTTATCGATATTATGAGATGCCATTCATAGTGGCGTTCGACGCTCCTAGATAGCGCTACCAATGGTATTACAGAAACAACTTGACGACATAAAGCAGAATGATCCAACGCTAGAAAACTTTTCGTATCATTATACCGCTATCTATGTTATAACAGCATTAATTTTGATAATCGGATCATATTTACTATGGAAATGCAGGACAAAGATTGTTAGATCAACACCTCCCGTGGTGGAAAGGGAAGTTGGAGGAATAGAAATGATTTCTCGCGGTGATATCGTTATGTCTCAGTCACCAAAAAGTGATCAGTGTTTTAGGGAAGTGGTACAAACACTCAGTGACAACAAAGTGTGTGACCCTAGCAGGCAAAGTCGAGGCACTTCGCCCATACTTCACTCGTTTCGTGACAATTGCCGACAAATAGTGTTTATCATTAAGTTAGTTTAAGGACCTATTGTCTATCACCTTGTATTATCATCATCATGCGGCCCGGGAGCATGTACGAGCTAGCACGTACATTGCTGACTCTACATCATTTCTTTGCATTGTGCGGCAAAGTGCACGCTGTCGGGCCCAGTTCGCATCAAGCAATCATACCGCGCACTCATAATCATTTTAGAAATTAGTACTCGTGTTAATAAATATCAATATCATATCAAGGACTTTTACTTATCAATATCATCAAAAGGTGTAGTTGAGTAAGCAGCTCCTACGTCTGGGATTAATTATAGACAGTCACTTTAGATTCGAAAAGCATATAGCTAGCTGAACGGTACAAAACTGTTTCTATCGATTAAAAATCTTATAGTCGGTAGAAACTTTAGTCGTTTTCAAATTGAACTACTCCGATGTCGTTTATGGGCCCCGTCTACTATTTCAAACGAAAAAACTCATTCAGAGAGTACAGAATGCTTGCGCTCGGTTCTGCTACACGGTTTCTAGCAGAGGACATGTAACGCCATTTTTAAATGATAATTTTATTCTTAAGCTGAAGTCTAGGCGTAAATATCATCTGGTATCTCTTATGTTCGTAAAGTATAGAGGACCATCTTATCTATACGATAGGTTGAGCTGGCTAAATTCACGCAGACAGTGCTCACAGGGTCTGTCAACACAGCAACATCGAACTAAAGCACTTCGTAGCAGCTTTCGATACTCAGCTGCGAAGATTTGGAATAACATCCCTCCTCCGATACGAACACTTAACACGTTAGGCACTTTTTGACGTCACTTCAACGTCACAAAAGTCACAAACGTCACAAAAGGTTTCTCATTGAAGAGCAGCGTAAATATAATATAATAGTTGGGAATGTGTCGTTCATATGAAAAATAAAATTAGTTTTATTTTATATAGATGATATGAATACCGGTAATTACTATTTCTTTATTAGTGTATTATTATATAGAGAATGTCTGGTCTGCTATATTGTATCTGAGGTGTTTTTGTCTAGCAGCTTATATTATATATTACACAGTCTTTTATTTGTTCATTTATTATATTGTACTTTATTTAAAATATGTATTATGCATATATTACCTAAAATGTATATAATATTTTCTTGCACGTAAAGTTACCATTACATCTAGTAGTATTTTTATTAACATGTGGAATGCTTGATGTGTAGAAACCTACATGATATTCGTGGCTTACTACACTTTTCGGTTCAGTTGAAAACCGGTGTCATGTTGTATGCTTGTGTCGTGATACGACATACGTGGCCTAAGCCGAACTGGACCTTTTTTTGATCACAATAAGGGACAACTTGTGGTGTCACCATTATTGTTACGTTTTTTAGTTTGTTAATGTCGCAATTTGTTATTCTTTTTTTATTTGTATGATGTATTTTTGCTACTTGTGTATTTTTGTGTATTGAAAATAAACGTTCTTTCTTTCTTTCTTCTTCTTTCGCTCTGATTAGTAGTGAGTACGATGATTACTGTAAGTGGTACAACGCCGGAATCCCCCCAGACCTGTATCTATAAGGACTCAGGAGTTCTGTTCAGTACTTTTTTGGTGGCATATACTTGGAATACTTCAGAAAATGTCGAAATCGCTATATGTGTCCATATAATTTTTTCGAAGAGTTCCCTAGTGTTATCATAGATCCCCTCATTAGATCTCCACTTTGGTGACTAAGGCACAAATTACGAATTATAGCCTTTACAACAACAAAACAATTTTGCATATAGGTTCACATACGGCAAAGTAATGAAACGCGTTATTTGCCTACCGCTGCGGCTTACGAATCGATCGACAAAAAGCTTCCGCCCGCCGCACGCCCGCCAGAGCACTCATTCCACACGTCGTGGATCCCATCATCGGGTCACCACTTTGGTACAAACGGGACCAACTTGGGATTATACCCTTTAAATCAAAAAAAGAATTTTGCAAATCGGTCCACAGACGGCGGAATGCAGTAGCAATATCGTTGAACATACAAAAAAGTGCCTTTTTTTTGGAGGTCGGTTAACAAAGAAATAAAAATAATCGAAAAAATATTCGTCTGACCTGGATTCACACACCCATATGCAAACAACGCAAAAAGTCATATCATATATATATATATATATATATATATATATATATATATATATATATATATATATATATATAACTTAAAAATGCGCAGTTTCTCAGGTATAAGACCTAGTTAGATCGATTTTTCTCCCCCAAAACTCTCTGCATACTAAATTTCGTGGAAATACTAGGTGCCATTTCCAATATTCTGAATATGTCGACGGCGCCTACGTACATTATTGTATCTGAAAAATGCTACTTTTCAGGAGAGCGATTTAAAGTTTATTTTTCGTATAACTCTGTCCTTTATGGTTTCTTCATTTATAAAGCACTGTATTACAGTAACAGAAAAAACGGGATAAATTATTCGGAAAATACGTATTTTGTGTATAATTTGGTACTGGGATAACAAACAAATTTAAGAATCTTCGTTTGTGGTACGTGTTGCGATAAAAGTAACCTATATCCTTCTCTAAGTTCTGACTTACCCCAGATTTTGTCAAATCAGTTCAGTAGTTTGTGCATGATTGCGTTACAGACTGACTTACTTTTGCATTGATAATATTAATAGTATGGATTCTATTTGTTAAGCAAAAAATTTAAAAATTATTAAAAAATAATGTTATTTTTTGGTTTGATTAGGTAAACAGAACAAATATCTTAATCATAGCTTTTTGAACTGATAAAATAGATTTAATGTAAGAATGATATTTTCTTTCATGATCGATATTTTCATTATCGTTTTCAGATAAGAGAGCTAATAACGTCTCAACAAGATTTGCACTCATGACTATTTTCATAGCAGAAATGCAATGCATAAGAAGCACCAATGAAGAGAAAAGAGTCAAATTTATTCCTAGTATGACAAACTTTATAACTTTTTACTGCACAAAACACAGGATCTGTAAATCTCTGTAAAGGCCAACAGAATGTTTGCTACAATTAAGACTTCATTAAGAGGAAATCAACAAATCGCTAATTAAGACCAAATCAGGATTGTTTTACTTCTATTTCTTTTATTTCATTATTCAAACCTTAATTGTCTTAACGTAAGATCACTTACACTTGAAAAAATAAAGCGAAATATTATCCTGAAATTTAATTTTGATAGCTAACTAGTAACTTAGCTAGAATTTATAGGATGATTTCTAATTCTGAAATAACCTCGAAAAGGGCAAAATTATATAAAAAATCTATTTGAATAGGTGAAAAATATCAATAATTATAATATGGTTTCTAAATTAGGAAAGTCTTGTGTAGGAGTCATCTCAAACGGCTATGATAATTATTAATCTTCTATTATTTTCCTAAGTCTTCAAGAAATAACTTTTGATTTTTTTTTCTACTTTGAACTGAGCTAAAAGAGCGCATCCCACTAGCGTCCCATTAACACCATAAAAACTCGGAATAAATACAAAATACACCTCATACTTCATGGCAAGAGCTTTTACGTGAAGCCATACACCATACTGCCTATCGTGTATCGTCCAATCAGCTACTGATTGGATCAGTTAGAACTGACCATGTGTAGGCGTAGATTGCCATGACAGTTGTCAGTTTTATTTCAATATGGAACTGATCCAAAAACTACCCATATTCGATCGACTTAATGCTATTGCATTAAGTCGATCGAATATGGGTAGTATGGTGTATACTAGGGTACTGTAAGAATATTAATGATACTATTCTGCTGTAATCTTCGATATTACTACTTTTAAAATTACTTGCATAATGACTGACATAAGCTTCCAACCTTCTCATTCATAAAATACTTTAACTGTCAGCTGACCTAGTAATTCTCTGTCAATGTCTCAAAAATGTATGTAAGTGATATTTTAAAAGTATCTGACAAAGATTGATTAACTAGTACGTCGTTTAAATATTTTCAAAACAACGGGGCGCGTACATTTATATAACTTGTGATCGAGCTTACTGCCTGAATCTTAAAAATTGCTGATGAAATTTTAAAACTGTGGAAACCTCTTGTGCTAAACTTCAATCCAAGAAGGGTTCATCACCCACCAACTCCTCCAAACTATTCCAATAAGAAGGTAAATTAAATAAATATGTAATTTAATGTTGTTTTCATACAGAAAATCAATTTCTTTAATTAAACATAAAACTTCATTTTATATAAGTGTTTATATCGAATATACATTGGCGGACACAAACTGCATCATAGTGTAAGATAACTTTCAATGAAATATAATTAGTGAAAGTGCAAACTATTTTGATTTATTTCAATGATAATGCTAAGACTGGTTCCTAATCTGATAAAAAAATCAATTAAATTGTGTATAGGTCAACTTTTCTCACTAAAAGAATCAAGTTACTCTTTTTACAGCTTTTTCGATTGAAAATGTAAATAGAACAAAAACGGCTTTATTATGAAAATTTTACAATAATAAGAAAAACAAAAGTTTTTTTTTGTTTTTAATAAGGTGTATTACCTCCTCTTGGCCTAATAACTGATTCAAGTCGGTTTCGAATCGACCTGATCAGTGTTTTTAAAAGATCTTGCGGAGTATTGTCCCATTCTGTTGACAATTAAACTCTGAGCTCCGCAACCGTTAATGGGACTGGATTTCTTGTAAATCCAGCTCTTTTTAGGTTGTCCCACACGTGTTCTATCGGATTGAGGTCCGGGCTACGTGCTGGCCAGTCCATGGATTGAATCTCAACCTGAGTAAAGTATTGCTCAACTTGTTTCACTGCGTGCGGACGAGCATTATCCTGCATTAGAATGAAGTTTTCGCCTATAAGTCCGCTAAAAAGTACCACATGAGGGTCCAATATCTCCGTTATATAGCGATGTGATGTTAAAACCACGGTTGTCACGGCCATATGTGTCTGTGTCAATAAACACAAGTTCAGTTCGAGCATCCATCAATATGCTGCCCCAAACCATACAAGACCCGCCTCCAAATGGAACCCTCTCCTCAATGCAATTTTGAGCATATCGCTTTTCTCGTCTAGGGTAGACTAGTCTGTGGCCATCAGCACCGTACAAACAAGTCCTACACACACTCATCAGTGAATAATACGGAAGCCCATTGCTCTTCAGTCCAATTTAAGTGCTCACAAGCAAATCTTAGTCGAGCTTGCCTGTGAGCTGCAGACAGTTTTGGTCCATTTGTGGGTCTGAAAGGTGTGATATCAGGCTCTTTTAGCCTTCTTCTTATGGTTCGTGCACCAACTGCTACGTCACGTATCTGGTGGAGCTCGTTTTTAATACTTATAGACGTTAAAAACCGATTTCGCAAGGAAGTCGTCACAATAAAACTGTCGTCACGAGACGTTGTCACCCAAGTTCTGCTGGATCCACATCTTCTTTTGAATGAACCTGTCTCCATAAACCTTCTGTAAACTCGGGAAACCGTAGAATGGTTTACATTTAAATCTGCAGCAATTGTTCGTTGGTCTATGCCTTGCTGCACTAGAGCAACAATTTGTGCGGCTTTTTCGGACGATACGTCCATATTCGTGACAGAAAAACGTGTTTTAAATGAAAACAGACTAGCAATTAAACAATTAGTAACGATAATTCAACATGTAACAAAACAAAAAAAAAGTAAACATCAATCACAACATTAGCGTAACAACTAGTTAATCTTTAGTAAATTGACAAGATTTCTTCTACAGAATATTTTCTTTATTTTGTGACAGTACCATATTTTAATTTGATTTTGTTTTTGTGTTTATAAACCAGCCTTTATTTTCCAATACCAATAAATGTAAAAAGTTCGCATATTTCGTAATAAAATTTGATTGAATATGTTCTTGCACTATGATGCAGTTTATGTGTCCGCCAGGGTATAATAAAATTGCAAAAAAATCCTCCAAAACAATCGTAAGTGGCACTTTCGATAAATATCAGAATTTCAAATATCATGCAAATTATCGTAATTTTCAGATTAGATACAAATACGTTATAGAAAAGCCATGTAAACTGCCGAAACTGCCACTTACGTTATGAAATATCCATCTTAAGCAATCATCTTCAGGTTCTGCCCAATTCAATACTTTATTCAGTCATATTTTTAATTCAAGAATAACAATATGAATTGGTACAACATATTTAAGTAACTGAAAAAATGAAGACGCGCGTATATTGCGGCGAACACTAACGTTAGGCAGTTACGGCCCTGTCGCACACTCAGGTGCGCAACGTTAACTCGAGTAAGTTAACATACGATGGTATTGGTCGGACAGACGATGTTACGATAAAATACGACTGAAAAAATGCACTAGCAATGGGTTTTTAAATTTTTTTAAACGTAATACTAAAGATACTTATATATAGACTCGCAAAACAGTAATATAAAAATTGCCATTTTACCGTACTACCGTATTTTACCGCCGCCTACGTACATTATTGTAACTGACAATAATGTACGTAGGCGCCGTCGATATTATATACAAGATTTGCACGTTTAAGTATGAGATTCCCGGACGATAATTGTAATAGATCTGAAAGTGGTATGTACTATGTAGTTCAATATTGTTGATACGAGTTTGATCGCCGGTTGGTACACAAACTGTTTACGCTACACAACACAACACAACATGTAATTGAATGTCAGATGCAAATCTCGCATGCTTGATAAGCCATAGCTATGACGTAATGTACGTAGTATGTACTACACAAAAACTTTTGATATGCTATAATAATAATTAACAAGCAACCCTTGCAGTAGTCACATAATATTAGGTCCTTACATATGAAATTAGCGTTTTGTCGTACTGGCTACTTTGATCTCAAATATATCTTTTTTGGTTAGGAATTCCAATTTCAAATTTATACCGCTATTCGAAAACCGTAATTAATTTGTTTTTTCCTCTTTTGGTTTTTTTCTTTGCGTCGCTCTGTTTACAAAAAGGGAAAACTTGAAATATCGTATTATTTTCGAGTACGAGTTCCACCGTGGCACCAGTGCTGCAGAAACGGCTTTAAGGATTAATGATGTGTATGGCGGCGGTGTCGCAAAAGAAAACACAATGCATTTCAACGTTTTCGTTCTGGAAATTTCGACCTACGGAACAAGTCCCGTGGACAGCCGGAGACCAAAGTTGATAATGAAGAATTGAAGGCTATTGTGCAAGCGGATCCATCGCAAACCACGTCCGAGTTAGCTGCAGGCTGCGGTGTAATTGATAAAACTGCTTTAATCCACTTGAAGCAAATTGGGAAGGTGAAAAAGCTTGAAAGGTGGGAACCTCATGAATTGAGTGCAGGAAACCGACAAACGTTCACTACAGCTTTCTTAAATCTGGCCAGACGATTACGGCAGATGTCTATTGCCAGCAACTGCAAATCACGATGGAAAAGCTAGCTGCTAAACAACCGAGGTTGGTCATTCGCTCTAGGCCATTGCTGCTTCAGGACAACGCTAGACCACACACTGCATAACAGACGGCTACCAAATTAGAGGAGCTTCAATTGGTATGTCTAAGACATCCACCGTACTCCCTGGACCTTGCTCCAACAGATTACCATTTTTTTCGAAATTTGGGTTACTTCTTGCAAGGGAAAAAATTCAACTCATTTGGGGCAATTCAAAGCGCCTTCAAAGATTTTATTGATTCCTGACCGAATTGTTTTTTAGTAAAGGAATCAATTAACTACCTATGACATGGCAAAAGTGCATAGCAATGGTATATACTTTGATTAAATAAATATATTGTTTAAAAAAATCGCCTTTTTGTTCCTCCTTTACAAAACGCCAATTTCATATAATATATAGATCCCGGGTATGAATTGTATGCTAATTTTTAACCGACTTCCCAAAAAGGAGGCGGTTATAAGTTCGGCTGTATATATAATATATATATATATATCGATTACTCCGGCGTCTGTGGACCGATTTTCAATTTTTTTTATGTAAAGAGTATAATCCTAAATTGGTCCTATTGACATCAAAGTGGTGACCTGATGATGGGATCTATAAGGAATCGAAGGAACTCCTCGAAATATATATGGACACATATAGTGATTTCGACTTTTTCTAAAGAAGTCCAGGCATATGCTACCAAAAAGTTAGATTTAGCACCAAAATATACCCTGGATCCAAAAGGACTGAACAGAACTCCTGACTCCTTATAGATAAATGTTTGTGGATTTCGGCGTTGTTTAAAGAACTGCAAGCATATGCCACTATGTCAATTACAGTAATCATCATCATCACCACCGAGATCACACCATGCATCATTACATTATGATGATGTAATATGTACTTCTCATCAATATTTTACACCGACACGGAGATATTTGAACATTACTTTACCGTTTTTGAACCTATTTGGAAAATTATTTTGTTGTTGTAAAGATTCTGATTCGAACTACATGCGAACAAAGTTCGTTAGTTCCATTTCCTGAGGATGCTCCGGGGTCGGGGCGAAACGCACGTCGAGTTTTGCAACCTGCATTGTGGTGTGGGGACTTGCACGATCTTGCTGTCATTGTTGCTTGTGTGGTAGTGGTGTTTGCACGATCTTGTTTCTGAGTGTACGCATAAGCAATGTGGGAGAGGGAGGTGCTTTACGCATGCTTATGCGTGCACTCACACATTTGCTTGCAGGTTGTGGGTATCTTTTCACGGGATATTGCTAGATATAATATTAATTAAATAAATTTTATGCTATGGATTTCCACAAAATCACGCCATTAACTATTTTAGCCGATTTCAAAACGGGAATTATTTAGAATATAAGACTTATTTCATACTTTTTTGTGCATTTTTACTTTGGTAGTCGATTTTTATTTTCTTTCACACCGTTAAGTGGCATTTATAAGAAAGAGTAATGAGTATCTCTGTTCTAAAACAATGACGAAGTGATGAAGCTGTTTTTTAATCTGTTCCAATGGTTGCGAACAGCCGAATGTTTGTTAACATGACGTTCGTTTGTTGTGGTGAACTCGACTTAATTATTTACACATAGTATTGTTTTAACTTGCCACTGTAATTGAGACGTGCCTATAATGCTACTTCTATAAATGTGAAACTTTGTGAGGATTGATGGATGGATGGATGTTTGTTAAAATTTCATGCAAAAACTACAGAACGGATTTCAATGAAATTTGGTATGGTTACTACCGGTTAAGGCAGTGGATAAAACACAAGCTACTTTTTATCCCGAAAAAGTACAATGTTTCCGTGGGATACTGTATTTACGCGAGCAAAAGCTAGTGTGTAATTGTGTGTTGTGTGTTGCAGGAACGGTGCGCCGCGTGCGTGACGCGCGTGCGCATGGCGGCCGCGCCCACCCGCGCCGCGCTACTGGCCGCGCTGCTCGCCGCCGCGCTCGCGCCCGCGCCCGCCGGCACACTACGTATGTCACAATATACATAATAGCAGTGGTTTCTTTTAATACATAGTAAAATTACTCATAAAAAGTTATATATATAAGATTAAATCTTATGGGTTATAATAAAATGAATGTGTTGCTTCTGAAAGAGAGTTTTTATTTTGTTAAATTCTTGACAAACACTTTATATTACACAAAATACACATTGTTGAAAAAATCTTACCTGAAAGAAACGACATTCAATGTTTATAATCTCTAACACAAAAAAATGTATTCCCAACAATAATTATTCTCGGTTTTTTTACATGAACACCTCATAAATCTAAAATCATAATGCCAGTCATCTTTTGGCCAAAGTACATCTTCCTCTTCTTCTTCATTAAGCCGACTCACGACAGACTAAAACCTTTGACATTTGCCATGAATTGTGATGAGAAGCGACGAATTAAAAAAAAACAAACATTGAAGAAAACCTATTTTCTTTACATATATATATATATTTATTTATTTATTTATGCTCGTCTAAATAACTGTTCCTGTGTGTATATCCAGAGCGGTCGCGGCGGCTGGCGATCGAAGCTGTGAACGCGGTGGAGGTGGAGGCGGCGTCGCACGTGTACTCGGAGGCGGAGGCGGAGGCGGAGGCGGCGGGTGTGCCGGCGTGGCGAGAGCTGTGGCAGGCGTCGCTGGAGGCGCTGCGGCGGGAGCCCAGCATCAACAACACGGAGGAGGAAGTGCCCGTGCAGCTCGGCGCTGTGGCCTTCCTGCACTGCCCTGTGCGCAACCTCGGCGAGCGCGGGGTGAGCAGTGAACACGCCGCACTCACACACAGCGAATATATTACACCACAAGTTCTACGCTTTCACGTTAAGTCGTTTAAATTCTAAATATAAATTATACCTGCTTGATAAAATATTAAAGTTAAACGCCATTATAAAATTCTTGTATATTGTGAATGAGCCGTTTTCCTTTTTTAGTTTCGAGAATCCTTAAAGAGATGGCAACCCGCTCTGGTTGTAAGATATACAGACTATTGTATATTATAGTGATGCAGAGTATAGATGTTTGTTCTTAAAGCTCATACGGTTCACTCGAGTGATTGCTTCATTTTTATTTCATTTCATGTTCATACGGCTTATAGAGCCTCTCAAACGAAATTTGAACTTGAGAAATAACGGCAAATTAAAAAATCTCAGGGTGGCAGCAAATCTAATAAAAAAATAAAATAACGTGATGAGTTACTTGATATTTATTTTTTTCTCTTTCAATTAAAACCACAGATATTTTGTTTTGTAAAATTGACTTTGAAGGTCGTTTAGAGTTGTAAAGTTAAAAGTTTGCAAATAACCCAGATTTAACTTTCGTTTGCCAGACTATACGGAATGATATAGAAATAAGTATTCACTTTTCGTTTGTCTTGAAAGTAACGTGACATCTGTCGCCTACAGGAATAAGAACAAAATTTGGAAACATTAATTCAGTGTTGAGACCGTTCATCACTGGCACTATAAGGTATTTTCCAAGTTTTTGAAAAATACGTCAAATTGTTCATAATGTATGTTGATATAATATGTAAATTCATAATGTACATCTGCAATCTGGACCATTCCTTATGAATTTCTTTCCTTTCCTTGCAAATCAGCATAAAAGTTTAAATAATTAATAAAGCCGCCAAAACGCTAAAATATATTGTCATGACGTCACATTCTTGTAACCACCTGTCAACTAACAAATCGCACTAAACATGTCAAATCCTAGAATAATTGGTGTTCAATCAATCAATCATTTTGTTACGGGTAAAATTAAAAGAAAGATGTATTTCCCGTGACAATATATATTAAGTAAAAAATAAGGGTCGTGGGCAGAAGGCCGAAGGATCTGGTTTAGCTTCTTGGGTGTCTGTGGGTATCGAAGGGGCTTTAAACCACGTGGAAACTTAGCTGAGTCCAGGAGCACGTGGTGAGGGCGAACTGGGACTGCAACTTCTGGTGGCGTGTCTCTGTCACCGCTACGTCCGATTGTCGTCGATAGATCGTCCAAGGGGGCGGTGCAGCCTGATTCCAAATCCAGTTGTCCAGTCCGGAATATCTAGCGGCCTCAGAAATCCGGTTGTGAGAAAATAGCCAATAGTCCTTGTATAAGGGTGCCTTTACCCGGTATATAGATCCCTGGAAAATTCATGATAAACGTGTGGGTAGGAGTCCCGTCACACAGCGTGATCTTAACCCCAAACGATCAAAATCACGGGCTGTGTGACTATCACAAAAATGAAGGGTAGGCAAAAATAAAAAGATAAGATGATATTAAGGACAATTAATATGATACAAACATCCTAATATTTTAACAATGCTAGATCGGAAAGATGAAACTACGAATTGAGCACGTGGCCAATTAAATTTTTCTTTTAACAACTAATTTTACCAAGGTGATATTTTACATGAAAGATAATGTGTTTTAATTACAAGCGTGATTTACTAAATATTGACAACACAGATATACAAAACTACTCACCGTGAATACGGGGTTAAAATATAATTATTATAACGACTACATCTTGAGTCTATAGAAAATTTTATTGAAAAAGGAAACGTCATTCGAAGAAGTGCCATATATACCCCTCTTTTTTAAACTTTTGACAACTATAAAAACTAAAGCGTAAAGAGAAAAAGTCCACAAATCAAAATAAAGTATATTATATTAATAATCAATATATTATGTAATATAATAATACAAATCTACTGTATTTTCATTATTAATCAAAATTAAATTATAATTTTTTTAAGATTAAAGACGGAAGTAAAATCGATCTATGAATCAAATATTAAAGCAAGGCTAAATCCGTTTTAGTAAGGACGTGCGCCGATAGATGGCGCTAAAGCCTCTAAATGACAAATAATTAAGCATACAAATCATAGATGACGGTGATTTTACGGAAAAGAAATGTAACTACGTTACAATTTATTCACAAGATGTGGTAGTGATGGTGGTTACAATAATTATTAATAGTTCTTACACATCCTACCATAACAATTGTGTGTGAATGTCAAGTTTAAAGTTTTAAAGAACGATTAGTACAAGTACAATAAATAAAATTACATTTAAACATTAATTTTTCATCACATAATTGAAACTAAAACATTAAATTATTATTAATTATGTCAACATATAAGCAAGATATTATTTTAATTATGTTGTTACACTGTCAAAATTCCATTTTTATGTCAAACTTTTTATTTTAAGTCCCATGAACCATCCTAACTACCTATTACATAATAAGTCAATATTTTAATATAATAAATGTCAAGTAACTCCAAAATCAGATTACAATGAATTATTATGAGCAGTTCACGTCAGCGATCAGATACTTGTAACCTAATATTTTTGATTATGTAACATGGAGTCATTAATGTTGTAAAAGCAATTTTCTAGAAGCCATATGGTTAACTTTTTTTTGTACGTATTAAAAGGTAAACTGTGTTTAAAATTATCTGGTAGCTTATTATATATGTCTATGGCCTGTATAAAAACATTGTTTACGTTCGATGTGAGTTCAAAATATTGTGGACATAACCTGACAAAAATACATAGTTCTTTAATGTACATTCAAACTAATGGTAGTATATTGTATTTTTTAAAAAGCGATTTGCAACTGTCCATAGTAGAGGCACCAGAAATAGCTCTAATACATTTTTTTGGACTTTAAACACCTTTTCAATCTCTACTGAGTTGCTCCACAGCAATAGACCATATGAGCGAATAGAAGAAACGTAACCGTGGTACGCAGTTAGAGCTGCTTCAGTACTAACGGTTCGCCTTAATGTTTTTATCGCGTAGACGAAACGGTCTAGTTTGTCACAAACATATTCTACGTGGACCTTCCAATTACAGTACTTATCTATCATAATACCTAAAAACTTTGCACTATCTACTTCAATAATTTTCTAGTTGTTATATTTTATGTCTTAATTAATTTGCTCTCTTCTGTAGTGTTGAAATTGTATGATTTGTGTTTTTTCGGTGTTAACGTGTAGATTATTATTATTTAACCACTTTATTATATTTTTAAGTGTTAAATTAATTTCTTGTTCGTACGTTTCTCTATCATCATATTTAATGACAAACAAAATTGTTTCGTGTTGAGTTATATTAGCTTTGGTAATTTGACTATTTGAAAATGCCTTTTATATGGTGCTATACTATTCATATTGAAGAGAAATGTCGATATTCCGCACAAAACTTGCAATAAACTTACTTGTAACAACTGACAGGTGATAGGTCTTTTAAATGACGTTTACTGCCGGTAGTGATGGGATTAGGGAGGCCATTAAAAAAAATAAAGAAGTATAAGTTTCGCTATCGGATAATCGGATATCGCTTTTTGTCTCATTTTGGGTTCAGGTGTGGCACTTGGAGTGAAATATGCATTTTAAAAGATGTAAATTAACATACATTTAACCGTCTGATACTACCTTACTATAAAAAAACCAGAAAGATCTTTATGGTACAAAGTGTAGGTATACTATAGTATATAGGTATATCTCGTGTAACGCACTCGATAACGGTAACGGTAAAAATCTGACGCTGAGCACGGATAGAGTGGTCGCGCAGCGATACCCCGAACGTCCGTATGTAAGTTTCCATTCAAAATAAGACGTTTAAATCATACTTTCTAATAATTCGGTTACAGCTGAAATATATAATATTTTTTTTTGCCTTTTTAGCGTATTTTAGATATTACATTAACAAAAATATTTCCCCCTTTCGTGATAAGTATCACTTTTAGTTATTAGACATTACTTTATTGGTGTTACAAACGGTGTTCACTGTCGCCATCTAACGAACACCGTGACAACTGCTGGCAAACGACTCGTTGCGCCACCTTATTTAACTTTATAATTAACTCAGTTCTTAAATATTCTTATAACTCATAGTGATCTTATCACCAATAAATAATAGAATATAATGTGTGCTACTTTAATTAATTATATTAGTGTTGCTATATTATTCTGTTCTGCCGTATGTGCGCGGCGTCACAATCCAATGTGTGGCCGAAAATGTTGTCTCAACGGCGTGGTCTCCGTTGCAGGTGTCGTGGGTGCGGCGACGCGACTGGCACATCATCAGCTCGGGCGTGTTCATGTACACCAACGACGAACGCTTCCAGGTTAACACTTTTTGTACTATATTCTGTTTTTTCTTTACAAACATTTACAAATCTTTAAAGTTGATACATACCACAAAATAAGGAAACATTTTCGCTTATGTATAAGTATATATATAAAATAATATAAAAGAATTATCAACCTGTATACGTGTTCCGCATTCTTATGATAGCCCATGTCTGGTGTTTGCAGGTGTTGCATAGCGAGGGCTCGGACGACTGGGTGCTGCAGATCAAGTACGTGCAGAAACGCGACAACGGCACGTATGAGTGCCAGGTGTCCACGGCGGCCGGCACGCTGTCGCGCCTCGTGCATCTGCGCCTGCTGGTCCCCGAGGCGTTCATCCTGGGCGCCGACGAGTACCACGTCGACGCCGGCTCCACCATCAACCTCGTCTGCATCATTGAGAAGGTAGATAATAATAAATATAATAATAAAAAAGCCATATATTTCAATATACATTTATGTTATTAAATCTATATTAGTATTACATAATCTATGTTTTAATTTCTAGAAATATGGATCCCTGAATGGGTAAAGGCCTCCTCCAGCGTCTTCCATGCCTCTCTGTCCCTACAACATGACAGTTTCATCCAGTCTTCTTCTGCCACCTTTATAATATCATCAGCCCACCAACTTATTGGTCGCCCAACATTCCTTTTTCCCCTAGGTCCTTTCCATTGTGTAACTTCTGTTGTCCATCTCTTATCTGTGAGTCGCGAGACGTATCCAGCCCATCTCCACTCAGTCCATCTTAGTCATGCACTATCACAGATACACCGTCAGTGATAGTGCATGACTAAGAGCATCAGTAATTTTTGTTTTGTGTCTAATATGTTTCTTATTAACTTAATGAATTTTTCTAATTTAACATGCTCCTTTCCATTGATGTTTGGCTACATTTTATCTTCTCTTTTATTTTATTCGTAAATACCCATGTCTGGCAACCATACAACAAGCAAGGTAGTAGACAAGTTTCAAATACTATCTTTTTATATATATATTTATATATTATATTTTCCTTTTAGAATTTCTCTGCTTGACCAAAATTTTCTCCATGTTGTGTTAATTCGTCTGTTTATTTCGTGTTCATTACTTAACTTATTAAACGATGTCTGCTTGCCTAAATATATGTAATCGTTGACATATTCTATGTTGTTGCCCTTAATGGGTATTTTGTGAAAAGTAGTCATTAGTTTTAGTCGCATTCATTTCTAGACCTATTTTGAGCTTTCATAGTCAAGTGAGGTCACCATTTCCTCTAGTTCTTTTGCAGTTTCGGCCATTATAACAATGTTATCAGCCAACCTTAAATGACTTAAAAATTGGCCGTTTATCTGCACCCCCTTGCTGGTCCAGTTGAGTTTCGGAAAAATATTTTCAAGTATAGTTATGAATAGCTTTGGGGAAAGAGGATCTCCTTGTCTTACTCCTCGTTCTATCTTGATTACCTCACCCCTTGTTTCTAGTTTAATTACTTTTGATTTATATTTTAAATTTGTAGGGCATACCAAATTGAGTAGTGTCTGATGCTGTCGAATGCTTTACTATAGTCTATAAAGGACACACACAGAGGTCTGTTATACTCTCGGTGTTTTTCTATGACTTGTTCTACTGTCTGTACATGGTCTACAGTGCAGAACCCTGATCTGAATCCTGCTTGTTCTTTTGGTTGGAGCTGGTCAATGTCATGTGTAATGTTGCTTAGAAGAATAGAATAAAACAATTTGTACATACTCGATAAAAGGCTTATGGGTCTATTATTCCCAATGTCAAGAGGATTACCTTCCTTGAAGAGCAAGATGATGTCCGATGTACACCATTGTTGTGACACCGTTTCAGCATCTAGTACCATATTGAATAAGTGTGACAAGTGGTGGTGGTGATATAACTGGTGCTGCTATTTTTAAGACTTCATTCCATAGCCCATCTGGTCCGGGACTCTTCTCACTTTTTAGTCTTTTAATATGTTCGTAAACCTCTGAATCATGGATTGGTTTGATACTATCAGTATTTATGGAATGTTCGTGCTATAATTTCGATCTGATCTTTCTTCTTATACAAGTCTTTATAATAGTTTGTTGCATGGTTAATTACATCTTTTCTTGATTTAGTTGTGTTGGAATTTTGTTGTAGTTTCTGTATCTAAGTTTTGTTGGTGCTTAATTTTTTTAACGCTTTTTAGCTCTTCTAAAGTTCTTAATATTTTTTTATATTATCTCATGTCTGTGGTTGTTGTAATCTTTCTTTATAGATCTGTGGGTTTCTTTAAATATTTTACTTAATACTCTCTTTAGTTTTGTTTTTTGTATGTAACAATTCTGTACGCTTATTTATTAAGTTGACTGTGTTCTCACTATAAATTCTATGTTGCTTCGGCTGAGTAATATATTTTGTATTTTCATACTTTCTGTCAAGCCTTTTCCATATTGTAGTAGGTTTGAGTGTCTTTGTAGTTTGTGTGATCTATATTATTTATCCTTGTTTAGTTTAGGTTTTTAGTAAAATTTTCTACTTATGTGTTTGTCTTTTGAATATTTAGTGGTCTTGTAAAGGTTTTTCTGCTCTTTCTTGGACTGTTTATAAGTATTTACCCGTATTAACCTGTGATCAGATGGAAATCTTATATTGTTTATTATTTCAATATTAGTTACTATTTTGTCCTTTTTTGTCATTATGAAGTCAATTTAATTTTTAGTTTTTTGATCGGACGAAATCCATGTCCATCTGTACTCGACTAGGTTTTCTTTAAAATATGTTCATTATTGATAATTTATATTGAAATGCATAGTTTATAAGTCGCTCACCTCTTTCATTGGATACTCCATAACCAAGTTTTCCCATGATTGGGTAGTGGTCAGCTCTAGGGCAGCCCACTTTAGCGTTAAAATCTCCCATCACAATCACCAAATCGTCAGTCATGATATGAGCGGATTAAATATCTTTATAGAATGTATAAATTTATTCATCTGTCGATTTTTTTGTTGGGGCATATACTTAGATTATTGATAACTGAAAGCGCGAAAGGTACATAATAATATTATATAATATTATTGCAATTGGATGAATCACATACAGTGAACACTAGCGACCTCTAGTGATACTCTAAACAAGTTAATGATTGTATTAAATTAATATTAATCACAGAATATTTTAAAGTTCATTAAACGTGACGTCGTCAGCCTACTGAAGGACATCAAGTTCCTGAAGGAAGAACTGACCGAAGTTCGAGGTAGATTGCACGCATCAGAGTCTACCATAAGTGATTTACGTAGGGAATTATCACAGTTAAAAAGTGTTAATTCAATATGTAGGTCACCTGATGCAGCAAACATTAATCGTCGTCGAGGCGCGCAGGCGGTCACGTTTAGCCCGTCAGCATTATCCCACGGGTCAACGAACATCGTCGCTGCCGCCCCTGCTGCCCGCTCCCCTCCCGCGAAGGAGCCGGTGCCAAATTACGCAAGTGTCGCAGCTTACGTCCCCCCGCCACCTCCCCCGCGTCCGAAAAACAAAGGGAAGAAGGAGGCCCCTTCAAAAGAGCGTCCTCTTTCTACAAAGGACCGAACGTACGATGATGACGGGTTCATCAAAGTCGAGAGGAAGAAGAAGAAACCCGTCGTCTGCAACCATCGCGGCAACGCACCCGGAGGATCCGAGCAGCTGTTGCGGTGTGAGACTCCCGCGACACCGCTGTACGTGTCAAGGTTGCATTGGTCTACGACGGTCGAGCAGGTCGTGGACTACATCAGGAGAAGAACCAACTTCGCCTTGAGGGTCGAGTGTTTGGAATCTCGTCATAAAGTGAACTTTAGTTCTTTTGTGGTGAGAGTTCCAACCCATCACTTACCGACCTTCGAGAAGGAGGAGTTCTGGCCGATTGGAGTCGCCTACAGAAGATTTAGAGGACGACTCCGGAACACTTCGCGCCCCACGTCGCAGACAATACGTGTTTAAAGTTAGTGTTAGTTTATTATATATGTATGTTAGTCTATAAGGTATTTATAATATGGGCCTATGCAGCCTGAAATAAACGATATTTCATTTTATTATTATTTATTATTACTATTTATATGTCGATATTCATCCAATTGTTGTAGCTAAGGGATGACGAATAATAATCGCTATTAAATTATACATTTCTCCTACTTTTATTTTACCTCATATACGTCGGGATAAATGGCGCAATTTTCCAGAGCCCGGTGCCGCCACAGTACGTGTTCTGGTACCACAACGCGCGCATGATCAACTACGACGCGGCGCGCGGCGTGACGGTGGCGACGGCGCCGGGAGCGCGCACGCAGTCCGCGCTCACCGTGCGCGCCGCCGCGCCCGCGCACTCCGGCAACTACTCCTGCCGCGCGCCCAACACCGAGCCCGCGCACATCCTCGTCTACGTCTCCGAGGGCAGTCAGTATCCCCTCCCCTGTAGAGTATACGTGTCATATTGTAGTGGTGGCTCCACATTATCTAGCATTATGAGCGAAGTCGCGCCAACTGTTGGCCAACATTTAGATTTAATTGTACATGCCAACAATCAAATACTTTTTGCTCTTCATAATTATTGCCAATATCGTTTACTACAACATGAGCAATTGTGTTCCCTGATGTATAGAAAGAATAAGGTGTTTTTCGTGTTCAAGTAACTTTTTATACTTTGCTAAGGCGACAAGATGGCGGCGACGCTGAGTCGCAACGCAGGCTTCACGTCGCGCGCGACTGTCGCGGTGACTGCGCTGCAGCTGGCGGCGCTGGCGCTGTGTCGCGCATGAGACGTGTAGAGGCGGCAGTGTATGACTTCCATACGAACGATACTCTTTTGTACTTTAAGACAGTTTACAAAGTTAGATCACTCCAGACGATTGTACTGAAATACGAACAATGTTACTCAATAAGATTGTGTGGATTTTAAATAATTATACTGTACCTACTTACCTACATAATTTTTCTTATTATAATAATATTATTTTAGAATAACTGTTGAAAAAAACAATTTATCCGTCGATCTACAATCTACAACTATACACCGCATATACCAGCAATATAATTTGATTTGTCACTAACAACTGTGGCTATGAAAAGATAAAATAATATTTGTATATACTTACAAATTTACAATCAATTATTAAAAAATAATTCTAATATTATGTAATTTATGTAATACCTCAATGTTAAATTGATTTACAAATTATGTTATTACGTTTATAGTTTAACATAACTATTATGTTATATTTAACGATGTTGAGCTTTTACTTTGTAATATTAATAGGGTAAAACGTCCACAAGGTTTTTGTACATAAATAGTGAAACGTGGGAAGCTCAAGTTGTACTTGTAAATAATAATGTGCTGTGGGATGTGACGTCACACGCCTCGTTATCTGTAAGATATCTCAATTTATTGTTCGTATTGTAGAATATAATATTAAATAGTAAATCTGCTTGGAACTAAGTTCTGAGTAAAGTTCTTAAACAAAATAAATTACTTATGTTTCCATTTGGGAGTATTATTTCGTTTAACCACAATAATAAAAGTAAGTTGTAAAAGTATGTCATTTATCACCAACCAAACCCTGGTCAGCCCTGACTCCTGGCCACCTGTCAAACTTGCCTAAATGTTAAAACTAATAAGAAAATACAGTACGACCAACGCCCTTCATGTCTTTCGGCAACCCCTTGTAATCGTTCAATTAATTCAAAATCAATACCATTTTTTTAAATGGCTACTTCATTCATGTGGCATAAGTATCCACTAGCCAGCTAAGCACAGTCATGGGCGATCTAGGTCGTCAAAATAGACTAGAGGTCGTACTATGTATACTTAGAAAAATGAATATTGTCGAGGGTCATTGGCAACATGTTTTTACTGTACGGATGGACGGACAGACAGACAGACATAAAATGCATACGTATATCAAAATTTAAATTTTGTTAAGTTAAGACAGCACACCGCCATCTATCGATACCTTTAAGAACTACATATTATTGTTATTACATATTAACCATAATACGATTTTTAGATACATAATACTGTTCAGGTTTGATATATTAATAGTCGACTGTCGAACTCTACTGTATGTATCTAACACTTTTTTTTGTTTGACACTGGCAAAAGTAGTATGCTATACTGCCTTAAAATAAAAAATGACTGTAGGAGCTGCTTACTCAACTACACCTTTTGATGATATTGATAAGTAAAAGTCCTTGATATGATATTGATATTTATTAACACGAATACTAATTGCTAAAATGATTATGAGTGCGCGGTATGATTGCTTGATGCGGACTGGGACGGCAGCGTGCACTTTGCCGCGCAATGCAAAGAAATGATGTAGAATCAGCAATGTACGTGCTAGCTTGTACATGCTCCCGGGCCGCATGATGAGGATGATGATACAAGGTGATAGACAATAGGTCCTTAAACTAACTTAATGATAAACACTATTTGTCGGCAATTGTCACAAACGAGTGAAGTATGGGTGAAGTGCCTCGACTTTGCCTGCTAGGGCCACACACTTTGTTGTCACTGAGTGTTTGTAACACTTCCCTAAAACACTGATCACTTTTTGGTGACTGAGGCATCACGATATCACCGCGAGAAATCATTTCTATTCCTCCAGCTCCCCTTTCCACCACGGGAGGTGTTGATCTTACAATCTTTGTCCTGCATTTCCATAGTAAATATGATCCGATTATCAAAATTAATGCTGCTATAACATAGATAATGATGTATGTCATGATACGAAAAGTTTTCTAGAGTTGGATCATTCTGCTTTAAGTCGTCAAGTTGTTTCTGTAATACCATTAATTGTTCTTTATGTTCAGCTGATTCATTGTAATTGAGCGCTATAGATGAAGTTTCCGGGAACGACATATTAAAAAGATTATTTATAGGAGCAATATCTCCGAGGAAAACCTGATGCTTTACATGTAATATGCTTGTGTCTTCTTTATGCGAGTGAACAGAAAAGTCTTTTGACTTAATTATACATCCTTGCTTAACGCTAATCAATCCAGACTGAGACAATTGAATTGCATTTATTTCATCATCGCAAAGTAGTTTCAATGAGCAGTTTTCACAACAAAAATAAAAGTACGTGTTGATTTTATGAGTATCTACCCATATGTTATCACACTGATCGGTGATGAAGTGACAAGTCCCAGTTATTTTATTTCGCTTGCATAGACTTTCATCATCCTTCAGCTGATATTCCGGTTTGCTTAAGCGACACAACAACGATTCCGAATTTTGGTTAAAACATTGAAGCAACTCCGTATCAGTCATGATTATAAATGTGTCTTTCTTGAAATTAATTGCTAAATATTTTCCAATTGGAGTAATGCATTTCATCGCGTTTTTTGCTTTTTGGGGAATAGGATAAATTCCATACAACTCGTACGAGTCGCTGGCTATCAATGGAATAGTTTATTTCAAATAGTAAATAATTAGTACTAATTCGCATTCTCACTTTTAGCAAATTATATAATTGAGATAAATCGGTACAGAAAGGAATAGTTAAGTCTTTAGACAATAAAGATGATATCTTTTGTAATTCTAGTTTAAGCTGCTCAGGCGTTAATACGTGTACATTAAATTTTCCGTCGTACACATTAGTGATAGTATCAAGTAAGTTGTCTTGTATATAATGTAAATAATTTATCAAGTTACTAGCTGTTAAAGATGATAAAATAAAGTCGCTAATATAAGATATATTTTGTATGATACCTTTTAAAGCGTTAACAGAGTTATCGATGGCGCTTATTTTCTTAAAAATAGACTTGTGTTGTTTTTCCATTACAGACTCACGTCTTTTAATATAATTAAATTCTGCCTCTACTAGAGAGGTTTGATTTTTCCATAATAATGCTAAATGATTTTGATTTTGTCGTATTACGCTTATATTTTGCTCATATTTATCCGCGAAATTTTGATCTAAGACACCAAATAAACTGTTCGCAATGTATCCTACGCCATTTATTAGTCCCCTTCTCTGTCTAGTGCGTACAGCAAAATGCTGATCTAATAGTAAACTATATATATATAACTATATATATATATATAGTATTGCAACTCATTAAAGGTGTGATTCAATTGTAATAAGACACTGGCGCAATGAGACACTGTGCTTATCTCCGCGCACGCGCTGTCAAGATAAACAATATGTTTTTTGCATGCCGCAACGCCTTTCCAGAACGGCTGCATGTCATAATAGACGACAAGGCGCCAATCATCTCTAATTACATACATGTTATTTATTTTATCAAAGTAAAGTGCTTTATTATTTAAAGGAGTATTGTTATAAAATGAGCCATTGGAAGAAGCAATGAGGGTCATAAAAAATAACAAAAAAGCTGATATGATAGTAGGCAAATTATTTCTTTTTCTGGTGCTTCTTTTCACTCTATCACCTATCAATTTCGGAGTTTGTTACTCTGATTGAGCGGTAGAGTTCAAATGATCATTTTGAGACTCATTAACCGGGAGAACTGATAATTTGATTATAGGACGTTTCATATATCCATTTTTTGTCTTTAGAGTAACGACTCGAACGTACCCGTCACTTCCGGGGTGCAATCAGAGTCGCCACGTAGAATGTGTGGATCATAAATATTTAAAAAATAACTACAAGTTTTATAAAAAAACTATAACCTGACTACATAAATTATATAGCTTATGTTACTCGGGCTGTTAATACTAATCTATTGAAAATCGGTCCAGTAGTTTAGGCGCTACAGTGGAACAAACATACATGCATGCATAATATACTGTCAAAATCATTACCCTCTATTTTGGCTTTGCCATAGTTGGGTAAAAAAGGCTTTTGAATGCCAGATTATACGCCTGTCTCACATTATTTAACCACAAGTCAATCAATGATGACATTATACAAAATATTTTAATATAATCATTGATTTCCACATAACAATAAAATAGATATTAATATTATGCAGGAAAAGAGTAAACATTTTATATTGCCATCTTGTTATTTTTAATTTTGTCTAAAATATTACATTGTTGAATCAACATAGATCCTTTACAGGCTTATATAGTCTATTTGCATTATTAAGACAGTTAAATTAAGACAAATAAAAAATTTGACCAATGAGGCATAAGCCGTGTTCACATTAACTTATTACAATGAGCCATTGAGACATTTGCGTGATTTATAGTCCTCTTAACACGAATAGACTATAGTCCCAGAAATCCATATGCTAAAATAAATGTTTTGCAAGATCTTGTCCTTTCTGTTCAAAATTTGTGTTTTTAATTTATTTGTTTTCATAGGTTTTATCTAGATAATGAGCTGTTTTATTATTCTTAATACCATTATTCTGGCATACAATGAATATTAAGTCTGACAATATCTTTGATTGTTATGCCTTGTTGGATAGCTGTTTAAGCATAGAAGTTTTGCTCATAAAGGATCTATGATGACTAAACCTGTATCTCCGTATAAGAATTCCTTAAATAATATAACACTTTTCTTTTTAGGACAAATTGATCTTATAATAGATCACGACTACGGGCAGACAAGAAAAAGAAGACAAAATGAGCATCCATATTGCAAACTACAATCACCAGTAATTAAACTTCAGTCACAAGAAAATACACTTTCATGTTAGTGTGATTTGTAATGTTCATTAATACTTCATAGTCATATAAGAGTGTTCAATACCTATTTATTGTGTAAAGTATAATTATTGCGTTTTTATTAGTTAATCACATTGATTATTGTAAATATTTGGTGTCTAATACTGATAATTATGTTGAATTGGTTTTAGTTTATGGTACAACACCAAAAGAGAAAATCATGTACTTAACTGTATTTAAATAGTCTTATTAGGTATATTTATCCAAGTACTCTTGATTTATGTTTGTTCCATGTTTATGCTTAGTCAAATTCATTGATATTACACTAGATTTTATTTACCATTATTTAATTCAGAAGTTTCTTTATGTCATAGTATTTTAGAGAATATAAATAACTTAAGGGCCGATTTTTCTGTATGTATGGTAACCGTGCTGCCGGGTGATATAGCGGATTAATGGCGGGCCTGCGTCGCTGGGCACACGGGTGCGTTCTCTGAGTGTCGCCTGTGCTTTCACGAGCTAAGAGGAGAGCAACATCAGCCCCAATCACCACAATATTTCATTCTCTCAATGTATATTTGTTGGTATTCCTAAATAATAATATAAAAAAAAACAAAGTAATAATAAATAATCAACACGAGAGTCACGTTATTTTCCCTTTGTAATGGATTGTGGTGCGCCCTGTAATGAGGAAGATGTAAATCAAAATTTATGCCTCTTTTCTGTCCCACCAAAAACTTTAAGCAATAATAAGACTAAATGTAAAAAAAAAGTGTTGTTATCACGAAAATTGAATTTTTTATAAGCAAATCAATATGGGAACGCGCGAAAACTTAATGCGCCCGTCAAGTAATGACTGTGACGTCACTTCGCCGGTTGTACGATGGGCGGCGCGCGGGCGGTGGCTTAGCGAGTATGCATTCAGTATATAATTGACACGCGCTCTGTAAATTTACTTTCGTTCATTTCGATTCATTTGTTATTTTATATTAATGGTATACCAACCAACCAACCAACATGAAACTAGAATTTTCACGTGGCCAATCTAATAATCTTCCGAAAGTCGATTTACTTATGGTTGCGGATTATTTCACAAACCATGCAAAGTATAGTAGCGCAGAAATCCGAGTTCAAAAACTTGCAAGGTAAGTTACATCATATGCAGTACGTTATTTGTAGGAGGTAGGATAATAATATTTTATTTATTTATTTTATTTTATGTAAATTGTGTGGCTTACAGCTTTTAGTATAACAGTATACTGTAAGATCGGATACAAAAAGCCAATTACAAGCCTCCACAGATAGTTAGATTTTATAAACTAATTACAAAGAAAATTAATAATAGGTAATAAGGTTAGTAAGATTATTATAAACTAAATTATAAGCAAAATAAATTTAGAAATATAATGACAATTAAAAATATTATAAAAGTAAGAAGGGATATAGGTAAAGTAGGTAGGTAGACTTATTTCTTAACCTTAATTTAAAAATAGATTTAGGTTTTATAATACTTGAGTGACAGGACTTATGGCAATGAAATACACGTAAGCAGGACTTATCATCAATCCTGGTTTAATCTAAAAGGAGATATCAGATATCCCCACTGACTGACAGACGTATATAGACGCTCGCACAGCCGTGACCGCTAATAGTAGAAGCGTGAAATTTGGACAGTAGTTTTAATTTACAATGTAGACGCGCACTAAGAAGGGAATTCGAAAATTTTTACCCTTAAAGAGGTTAAATAGGGGTTGAAAGTTTGTATGAAAAATCTTTAAATCTGCACCGATTTCAATGAAATATAATATCCCAGCTAATAAATAAATATTTTTGAGTGCGTATATTATAGTTTTTTTAAATTCGCCCCCTAAAGGGGTGATATGGGGGTTCAGTTTGTATAGTGAAATATCAACAGCTGGTCAACGGATATTAGTTAAACGGCGTTAGGTTAAAAGAAATTTTAGTTAAACGGCGTTAGGTTAAACGGCGTTAGGTTAAACGGCGTTGGGTTAAACGGCGTTGGGTTAAACGGCGTTAGGTTAGGTTAGGTTAGGTTGGGGACGATACCGGTTCCTCCACGTTGGTGTCCCTGGGCAACGCCTGGGTGCGCCACTCCGCTTTTTACACGGGGTGAGGTACTCAGGCGGCTGAACACCGGTCTATCTCTATCTTTTCACCGCCTTTTTATAGTTTACTCTTCTTTTTTGCATTGTTTTATTTATTTCGTCTATCTTTCAACACCTTTTCTTTCTATCTTTTCTCTTTTATTTAATCTTCTGTGCGTGTGTGTTAGGTTTTTGCGTGTTAGGTTTTTGTTTGAATGGTGATGGATGGGCTTTTACGGCCCCTAATCCTTGGATTGTGGTGCCCGGCCTTGGGATGCATGGCGAACGGGCGGTTTCGTCGTGAGGGCACTGGGGCAGAATCCCCCCTATTGGATCGGGTCAGCATCAACCCATACGTGAGCAAAGATGGATAGTAAGCATGCGGAAAATTCTCCCAGGGTGGGTCCCGGCGATGCCGGGGAATCCCACACTCCCGCTTCGGCGGGAGATCGGGCCAAGTATACTGGGGGCCCCAAACATGCTATGGTGGAGGGAAAGGTGGCCGTTGCGACGGCGAATGAGGAGGAAGGCGCGATGGCGCATGCGAGTCCGAAGCCGGTGCCCCTAACCGCACCGGCGGCGGATCTCTTAACCGACGAAGATGTCGATTTTTCGCAGCCTGTGGAAAACGGCAGGGAGAGGCTCCTTAGGTTGCTTCACCGAAAGAAGTTGCGAGGCGATACGGAGGGGCTCGCGCGCGTTCAGCGCGAGCGCGAGCTTATCCTCCCTCCCTCAATGACGGAGACAATGGCGGCGGGAAATACCAGCGGAGCCACACCACGCGTACCGCGCGTAATGCTCACGCGCGCGCTGATTCCCGCACGCCCCAATACCGGACTAGACAGTGACGACTACCTCTCGGACTCCAGTGATATATCTGGCATGTCACTGGACTCCGAGGGGTTGCCCGTCATACCCGATAGAGACACACCTCGTAAGAGGAAAACTAGCGACGACGATGTACCGTCCTTAAGTAAAGGGGCGGTACCAAAAATCAAACGTGGACGCGGCAGGCCGCCTACGACCGGCCAGTATGTTGGCCTGGCCAAGGCGCAGGCCGACTTAAATAGGGAGAGAGAGGAGGCTCTTCGGCTTCAAGCTGAAGCCGAAGTTGCAGAAACGGCGAGGACAGTGAGAGAGACACGCGCGTCATTCTGCGCGAGTCCCGCCAAGATCGGAGAGGTTGAGTCAGAGCAGTCAAGCGCTGCCCTGGCCAAGTCCATAGAGAAGTCATTGGAGGCCATTACGATGGTCGCCACTAAATCGTCGAACCTTAAGGGCACCTTTCAAAGGTGCCTCAAGGATTCAGTGGCGGCCATCAAATCGGCTGTGGCCGAGATGAGGGGCCGCACTATGAATGAGGAACTTGCGAGATTGGAGGCCCAGAACGCGCGGCTCCAAGAGCGAGTGGCCAAAATGGGCCAAGAGCTAGAAGAGTTGCGCAAACGGGCCGACAATGCTCGCCCCGTAGAGCAGGACATGCGCCAGCTGTTGTCGGAGGTCTCTCGTTCCAACGTGGAGACCTTCGGCAATATGCTGAACGCTAGGTTGGCAGGCCTCGAAGACCGTCTTCTGCCGGCCCCTAGAGTAAGACCAGCGCTGGCGGCGGACAGTGCCACCGTAGGCACCCCGCCAGCGGCAGCGAAGACGAAGGCGCCGAAGCCCAAAAAGGCGACGGCGCCCACTTACGCGGAAGTGGCAGCACCAAGTGCAACGGCCCCCATAGAGGCAACGCCTACATTGGCCCCGCCTAAGAAGGCGGCGAAAAAGAAAAAGCGGCCCACAATGGCTGCAAGAGAAGCGGCGCAAGGGGGGGAGAACACAAATCCCTCCCCCGCCGAGGCCCCGTGGACCACCGTCGGACCACGCAAGGCCAGGAAGGAGAAGGGAGCGGCTAAAACACCGAAGGCCGCTCCGAAGAAGAAGAGAAAAGCAAGGCTTCGCCCCCCTACTACCGCTGCAATCACCCTCACTCTCGAGGCTGGTGCTGCGGAGAGGGGGGTGACGTATGACAAGATCCTGCGCGAGGCCCGGGCGAAGGTCGATCTCGGGGAGCTAAACATCCCCAGACTCGGCTTCCGCCTGGCTCAGACGGGCGCGCGTATCTTGTCCGTGGATGGAGAGGGGGCGAACCAGAAGGCGGACGCTCTGGCAGCGAGGCTGCGTTCGGCCCTAAGCCCCGACAGCGTGAGAATCGCCCGTCCGGTGAAATGTGCAGAATTGCGCATCACCGGGTTGGACGACGCGACGACGGCCGCCGATGTCATCGAGGCGGCCGCAAGAGAAGGAGATTGCCCGGCCACCAACATCCGGTCGGGCAAAATCGCCGTGGGCCCGAGGGGTTCGCGAAGCCTCTGGCTCAGCGCCCCAATAGCAGCCGCCAAAAAGCTCATCAGCTCTGGGCGGCTGCAGATCGGCTGGATCGAGGCGCGAGTGACACTGCTGGCCGCGAGGCCCAAGCGGTGTTTCAAGTGCCTCGACACCGGCCACTTAGCGACGAAGTGCTCGTGCCCGGTCGACCTCAGTGGAACTTGCTACCGCTGCGGGAAGCCGGGGCACAAAGCGCAACAGTGTGTGGCGGCTCCGAATTGCCCGGTCTGTGAGGCCGTAAGCAAGCCAAAGGAGCACGTGCTGGGGAGCAGCGGCTGCATTACAGCACACAAGCCGCCCCCCGGCACGAACAAGAAGAGGAAGGCTCCTTCCAAGGCCCGGCTTAAAAAGCCCAAGGCCGGCGCAAGGGCGGTTCCATCCGCCCCCGCCACTATGGAAGTCGAAGCCTAGACCCGTGGGCGGTGATCGGGGGATCGCCGCTCACACTATGGGTCCCGAGCGCAAAGCTCCCCTATGTCCGGGGAGCTCTCGGTGAAGGCAGGCGGCGGCACAACACCAAGCCGCCGCAACAGAAGAGGGCCGGTCGCGGCACGCGCTGCGGGGTCGTGGAGCTATGCTTCGCGATTCCCACGGCCTCGCATTGGCGCTGAAGAAGGGCATCGGGGGGTTTTAGTCGGTAAACCCCGGTGCACTCCATCTCGCACCGGGGGAGTCCGACATACCCCTGCTGCCTTCCCCCGGGGGCAGCGGGGGATTCGTAACGAATTTCCCCCCGCAAAAAAAAAAAAAAAAAAAAAAAAAAAAAAAAAAAAAAAAAAAAAAAAAGGTTAGGTTAGGTTGGGGCTCAGCCAGTTCGTCCTAGTTCGTGGCCCTGGGCAACGCTTGGGTGCGCCACCCCGTCTTTTGCGGGGTGAGGTACTCACGCGGCTGAAGGCTGGCGCTATCTCTTTTCTTCACTATCTTTCACCATCTTTTTAAGTAACTTTCTTGTGTTTTGCACTGTTTATTTTGTTTTTCTATCTTTCACCACCTTTTCTTTCATCTCCTTACTATCTTTCCTTTTTTTTTTTTTTTTTTTTTATTTAACTCTTCTGATGGGGGAGCTCACCCCCGAAAAAAGAGACCGCGACCCGGGGTGTCGGAGTTAACGGAATGGAAGGTCGTAATGCAAAAAGTTTCTCCGGGCGGGTCCCGACAACAGTCGGGGAATCCCGCACTGTGCCCGAAGGTTCTTCGGGCACAGTCTGGCCCACGTATACGGAGGGTGCCAACATTACGAGTGGGGGCGTGGAGGCCGTTGCGACGGCGAGTGGAACGAAAGAAGGCGCGACTACGTGCGCGAGTTCGAAGCCGGTGCCCCTTACCGCGCCGGCGGCGGACCTGCTCACGGACGAAGATGTAGACTTTAGCAAGCCGCAACCTAACGGGTATGAGCGGATGCTAAAGCTTCTACAAAAGAAGAAGTTGAGGGGCGACAACGATCTGCCGCGCGTGCTGCTTACGCGCGACGTGATCATGCCGCCACCCAAACACGGAAATGACTTCCCTGACAGAGAAAGCGAGGACTATCTCTCGGACTCCAGCTGCATGACTGACATGTCACTGGACTCCGAGGGATTGCCCGCACACACCGGACGAACGACCCCCCTAAAGAGGCGGTTACACCCGGACGAAGACGTAGCGGCGCCGTCTACCAGAAAAGGTGCAGTGCCCAAGGTCAAAAGAGGACGTGGTCGGCCACCAACAACCGGCCAATACGTCGGCCTGGCCAAGGCCCAGGCACAGCTTAACAAGGAGAAGGCTGAGAGTCTCCGGCTCGAGGCCGAGGCAGAGGTCGCCGAGACGGCGCGCGTGGCAAGAGAGGCGCGTGCGTCGTTCCGTGTGAGCCCTGCATTGGAAGAAGACAGGTCGGAGCAGACCAACGCAGCTCTGGCCAAAAGTGTCGAGACTTCGTTGGAGGCCGTACTCATGGTCGCCACGAAGTCTCAAAACCTGAAGGGCACATTCACGCGGTGTCTCAAGGAGGCGGTCGTCAGTATAAGGGCGGCCGTCACCGAACTGAGAGGCCGCACTATGACGGAAGAGATGGCGAGGCTGGAGGCACAAAACGCGCAGCTCCAAAAGCAAGTGGCCGAACTGCGCCGCGAGCTGGAGGGGATGCGCCGTCAACCACCTGCTGCGCCCGCCGACAAGGATCTGCGCGAGCTATTAGCCGAGGTCTCTCGCTCTAATATAGAGACGCTCGGCAATATGCTAAACGCGAGACTTGCCGGCCTGGAGGACCGACTTTTGCCGGCCCCGAGGCTCAGACCACCGCTAGCGGGGGATAGTACCGACGTTCCCGTCGGACCTCCAGCAACAGCGGCACCGAAGAAGGCGCCGAAACCAAAAAAGGCGCCCACGTACGCGACAATGACGGCACAGGTCGCGGCGGCCCCAAAAGAGGCACCGTCTGCACCCGCACCGCCAAAGGCCCCCAAGGCCAAAAAGAAGAAAAAGAAGCGGCCATCAATGGCCGCTAAGGAGGCGGCGCAAGGGGGGGAGACCAACAACCCCTCCCCCGCCGAGGCCCCGTGGACTAATGTCCAACGCAAGGCCAAGAAGAAGAAGGGGGCGGCTACTCCACCCAAAGCCGCCTCTACGAAGAAGAAGGCAAGACTGCGCGCCCCCGTCACTGCGGCCGTTACCCTCACTCTTGAGGAGAAGGCTGCGGAGAAGGGGGTTACGTACGCCAGCCTGCTTAAAGAAGCCAGAGCGAAGATCGATCTTGGGGAATTCGACATCCCCAAGCTCGGTTTCCGCCTGGCTCAAACTGGCGCGCGCGTGCTCACCATCGACGGTGAGCGGGCGCAGGAGAAGGCGGACGCCTTTGCCGAGAGGCTCAGGACTGTCCTCTGCTCGGAGATAGTGAGAGTCGGCCGCCCGGTGAAATGCGCGGAGATGCGCGTCACCGGGCTGGACGACTCTGTGACGGCCGCCCAAGTCATCCTGGCGGCCTCACAAGAAGGAGGATGCCCGACCAGCTCCATCAGGTCGGGCAAAGTGGTGATGGGACCGAGAGGAGACGCATCCCTATGGATGAGCGTCCCCGTCGCGGCCGCTAAAAAGCTGCTCAGTTCTGGGCGGCTTCGCGTGGGCTGGGTCTCGGCAAAGGTGGTGCTGCTGGCCGCGAGGCCCAAGCGGTGCTACCGATGCCAGGACACCGGCCACGTCGCGGCGAAATGCCAGTCCTCGGTGGACCGTAGCCGGAGCTGTTTCCGGTGCGGGAAGCCGGGGCACAAGGCGGCAGATTGCGGAGCGGATCCGCACTGCTCGCTGTGTGAGGCCACTGGCAAGAAGGAGGTGGCACACGTGCTGGGGAGCGGCAGCTGCGTCTTCGCAAAGCCGCCCCCTAGCACGAAAAGGAAGCGAAAGGCTCCCTCCAGGGCCCGGCTCAAGAGGCCGCAAGCCCAAGGCGCAAGGGCGGCTCAACCCGCCCCCGCCGCAATGGAGGTAGAAGCATAGGCCCGTGGGTGGTGATCGGGGGATCACCGCCCACAGTATGGGCCCCGAGACGACAAGCTCCCCAATGCCCGGGGAGCTCTCGGAGAAGGAGCCGGTTGCGGCTGAGGTAGTGGGCCGGTTGCGGCACGCGCTGCGGGGTCGTGGAAGAATGCGTGCGATTCCCACGGCCCCGTTAAAGGCGCAGAAGAAGGGCATCGGGGGGTTTTAGACGGTAAACCCCGGCGCACTCCATCTCGCGCCGGGGGAGCCCGTCATACCCCTGCCGCCCTCCCCCGGGGGCGGCGGGGGATACGTAACGTATTTCCCCCCGTCAAAAAAAAAAAAAAAAAAAAAAAAAAAAAAAAAAAAAAAAAAAAAAAAAAAAGGTTAGGTTAGGTTGGGGACGATACCGGTTCCTCCACGTTGGTGTCCCTGGGCAACGCCTGGGTGCGCCACTCCGCTTTTACACGGGGTGAGGTACTCAGGCGGCTGAACGCCGGTCTTTCTCTATCTTTTCACCACCTTTTTATAGTTTACTCTTCTTTTTGCATTGTTTTATTTATTTTCACTATCTTTCACCGTCTTTTCTTTTACTATCTTTCTCATTTCGTTAATTCTTCTATACAATATTGTGTGTTTGCGTGTCTAATTCAGTGAGTGTTTGTGGATGGATGGACCCGTGGGTCCCCAATCCAGGGTTTTGGCGCCCGGCCGTGGGATGCGTGACGAGCGGGTGGTCTACGTCGCAAGGGTGCTGGGGCAGAATCCCCCCTAATGGATCGGGTCAGCATCAGCCCACAAGTGACAAACATGGAGGTACAGCAAACGAAAAATTCTCCCCGGGTGGGTCCCAGTAATGGGGAATCCCACACTCCCGCCTCGGCGGGGGGTCGGCCCGAGTATACGGGGGGGCCTAAATTTGCTTTGGAGGTAGAGAGGAAGGAGGCCGTTGCGACGGCGAGTAGGGGCGCAACAACGCGCGTTAGTCCGGGGCCGGTGCCCATAACCACACCGGAGTCGGACCCGATGGAGATTTCCGGGGACCCTACAGGCCCCAAAACCAACGACGCAAGGCATGTCCAACGGATCCCGATTGTGATAATGGAGAGGATGTCGGATTCGGATTGTTCGCTTAACACAATGCGAACAGCGGCGAGCTCTCGCGCATCTTCGCACGATAGAGCAGGAAGTAGTTTGGCCGGCAAGCGGAGACTCTCAAACTCCCTGTCAGGCTCAGACGATGGCGGCTCGGAACGATCTGTCCGCTCAGAGTCACGGCGCAAGAAATCCATCCCTGCCAAAAGGGGGAGAGGACGTCCCCCCACAACTGGGGAATACGTAGGGATGGCTGATGCCAAAAGGAAGTACCTGGATCTGGAGCACGAAGAACTGAGGCTCCAGGCCGAGAAGGAGGTCGCTGCGGCTCTACAGAAAGCGCAGCGACAGGCGGAAAGACAGGCGGAGATCACAAATACTAGACAGGCGGAACGTGCGGTGCTTGATGCTCTCCCGGCCGCCACCAAACTTAAAACGGTTGGTGAGCAAGGCCTGGAACTTATAAGAATGGTCCGCGCGAAAAGTGGCAATTTAAAGGGCACTTTTGCCAAGGCCCTCAAAGAAGGAGAAACCAAGGTCGAGGAATCTTTCCGAGGTCTCGTCTCCCTCAAGGAGGACACCCTCAAATTAGAGGCCGAAAATCTGCGCCTTAGGGAGGAGATAGCGCTGCTGCAGGAGAAGGCGAGTCAGGCACAGGAAGTGCCGTCACGACAGCCGCCCCCAGCAAGTATGGCAGAAAATGTTGAAGGATTGACTGTTGCGGGGCTGCGGGCCATGTTTGAGGAGTTTTCTCGCTCCATCATGGAGAGAACCTCAAATATGGTTAACGCCCGTATTGAAGCCATGGAGGATCGTCTGCTCCCAGCCAAGCGGCTTCGACCGCCGCTGGCAGCAGACAAAAACAAGGACGTAAACACTGAAACTCACCGTTCTGAAGATTGGCCCGCCCTCCCACGGGCTGGACCATCTAGAGGAACGCCAACTCCGGTTCCGGCGGCGACAGTAAGAGCAGCAGCTGCTCCAACTCCAGCGGCTTCTGCACCTGAAAAAGAGAAGTCAGTTAGTAAAATGAAAAAGAAGGGAAAGAAACAAGGAAAGCAATCGGCAGAACAACAGCCGGCTCCATCAGTAGCTGTTACTCCTGGCCCCTCACTTCCTCAAGGAGAGGACTGGAGCACAGTAGTTAGGAAAAAGGGGAAGAGTAAGGCAAAACCGGATGCGACAAACTCAGACTTGACACACCCGGATACGGCTAAGGCGCGGCCGAAGGGGGCATCAAAAGCCTTCCAAAAGCCGCAGCCCAAGAAAAACACAAGAAGAAGGAGGAACGCAGCTCCTGCTACCTCTGCAGTGGTGATCACGCTGCAGCACGATGCGGTAGAGCGCGGAATATCATATAAGGACGTCCTCAATAAGGCCCGACAAGGGATTAACTTGGCGGAACTAGGTTTGGTGGAAGGCGTCCGAATTAGGCAGGCGGCAACAGGGGCTCGAATCATGGAGCTCCCGACTAGCGCGACTAGCGAAATGGCGGACCGGTTCGCCGAAAAGTTGCGGGGCGTCCTTGCTGGAGATGCCAGAGTCGCCAGGCCGGTGAAGTGCTCAGACATTCGCGTCACTGGCTTGGACGACACCGTCACGAAGGAGGCCGTTCTGGCTGCGGTCGTAGCAAAGACGAGCTGCCCCCCGGAACATATCAAGGGGGGCGATATTCGCGAGGGCCCTGGCGGAACCGGAACCATGTGGGTTAAGTGTCCCGTGGCTGCCGCCAACACCTTGGTAGCTGCGGGTCGCTTGCTTGTTGGCTGGAGTTCGGCGCGTGTCCAGCCCTTAGAACCGAGGGTGATGAAATGTTACCGCTGCCTTGAAGTCGGTCATACGGCGCGGCGGTGCGACTCTGAAGTGGACAGAGGCCAACTGTGCTTCCGGTGCGGTCAAGCCGGGCACAAGTCTTCCTTCTGCACGGCAAAGCCTCACTGCGTGGTTTGCTTGGCGGCGGGAAGAAATCCCAACCACTCGATCGGCGGAAAAGGTTGCGCTCCTCCGAAGAAGGGGCGCAACAGAAGAGCCAAAACTCAAGCGACGGGTCGGCCTCAGGCACGACAGGAGGAACTAATGGACATCAACAATGGATAGACAACCATTGCAGTTCCTTCAGACGAACCTGAACCACTGTGCCGGCGCCCAAGACATGCTTTTCCAGGCTCTGGTGCAGTGGCAGGTAAACATCGCGATAGTGGCCGAGCCCTACTACGTCCCAGCTCGCACCAACTGGGTAGGGGACCTGCTGGGCTCCGTCGCTATCTGCGCTTCCGATGCTGGCCCGCCGCTTCTATTGCGGGACAAAGGCCAAGGGTTCGTGACGGCGGATTGGGGGAAGTACACAATCTTCGGTGTGTACTTCTCCCCCAACAAAACCCTCGCGGAATTTGAGGACTTCCTGGGCGAGTTGCAGGCGGCAGTCTTAAGAGCGGCCCCGAGGCCCGTTCTTGTCGCCGGCGACTTTAACGCCAAGCACTCAGCCTGGGGCTCTCCCGTGACCGACGCCCGTGGTGACGCAGTGCTAGAATGGACTGTCATGATCGGTCTCTCGCTATTAAACCGTGGGGCCGCGCCTACATGCGTTCGGCATCAGGGGAGTTCGATCGTCGACCTCTCCTTTGCCAGCTCTGCGGTTGGAAGACTGGTCCACGACTGGAGGGTGGTGGAGGACTTGGAGACACTGTCGGATCACTTATACATCCGGTTCAGTGTTTCCTCCTCGAGAGTTGACCAGACGGTCCCGATTACATCGACGCGTGCTCCGGAATTCCCGCGCTGGGCACTTACGAAGATGGATAAGGAGGCGCTCGATGAAGCAGCGCAGGTGGAGGCCTGGACACCGAGGCCTACGGCTCCCATCGCCGTCAACGAGGAAGCGCTCTGGTTTCGCGAAGCCCTCACCAGGATTTGCGACGCCGCCATGCCCCGAGTGAAACACCGCACTCCGAGGAGGCAGGTGTATTGGTGGTCGGATGAGATCGCGGAACTCCGGCACCGATGCATCAGAGCGCGTCGGCCATACCAACGGCAGCGAAGCAGAAGGGTGCGGAATGAATCGTTGGAGAGGCGGCTAGGGGCGGAGTATAGCGCAGCCAAAAGTGCTCTACACCTGGCCATCAAATTGGCTAAGGACACTGCCCGGGAGGAGATGCTGGCGGAGTTAAATTGGGACCCGTGGGGTCGCCCGTATCGCATGGTGCGGAACAAGATCGGCCGCGGTCCGCCAGTCATGGAGACGCTGCCTCCGGAGCAGTTGCCCGTCATTGTGTCGGCACTGTTTCCGACCGTCGCGGGCTCGGTGCCGCTAAACGACATCGGGCCGGCACCGGGCGAGGAAGTGCCACCTGTATCGGAGGGAGAATTAGACGCAGCCATTTTCAGGCTTAGCGAGCGTAAGACTGCCCCGGGCCCGGACGGAATCTCCGGCCGGATCTGGGTAAAGTCCATGGGGCCACTCAAGGACAGGATGCGGGACCTGTTCACTGAGTGCCTCGCGCAGGCGGAGTTTCCCGAGTGCTGGAAGGAGGGTAGGCTTGTTCTGCTGAGGAAGGATGGCCGCCCTGCCGACTCGCCTTCGGCCTACAGGCCTATCGTCCTGCTAGACGAGGCCGGGAAGTTACTGGAGAGAGTGATTGCATCTAGGGTCACAAAACACCTTGAGCGGGAAGGGCCTAACCTCTCCGAGGCACAATATGGCTTCCGAACGCAGCGCTCGACCATAGATGCAATCCTCAAAGTCAAGGAGTTCTCGGAGGAGCACACGACAAACGGCGGAGTGGTGCTGGCGGTGTCATTTGACATCGCCAACGCATTTAACACCTTGCCCTTCGCTGCCATCGAGGAGGGCCTCCGCTTTCATGAGGTGCCTTGGTATCTCCGCAAAATAGTCGGAGGGTACCTTAGGAGACGGACTATTATTTGTATAGGACGTAATGGTGCTGCCGTCCGGATTGTGACTTGGTGCGGTGTTCCACAGGGGTCTGTTCTTGGCCCTCTCCTGTGGAACATCGGGTTCGATCGCGTCCTGCGTGCGGCACTTCTACGTGGGCTTCGTGTCATTTGTTATGCTGATGACACCCTGCTCCTAGCCCGCGGAGAAACATTTGAGGAGGCTATTCGCCTAGCGAGAATCGGCGCGTCACAGGTGGTGGCGCGTATTGAGAGACAGGGGGTGCGGGTCGCGTTGCAGAAAACGGAGGCCATATTCTTTCATGGACCCCGGAAACGCCCCCCAGCGGAATTGTCCCTCCGAATCGGAGACGTGAGTGTGCCGATCGGCACGGAAATGAAATACTTGGGTCCTTCGCCACGCATTTCCGCCGGTTGGCACCAAAATTGAAGAAGACGACTGTGGCCCTTGGACGCCTCCTGCCCAACATCGGAGGTCCAGGGTCCACTTGCAGGCGGCTCTATACGGGGGTCCTTCAGTCCATGGCCCTCTATGGAGCCCCCGTCTGGGCGGATAATCTGAGTGCCCAAAATAGGGCGCTCTTGCGGAGTCCTCAGCGGATGATGGCGTTGCGAATGATTCGCGGGTACCGTACCGTGTCCTGCGACGCAGCGCTCGCTCTCGCCAGAACCCCTCCATGGGACCTTGAAGCCCGCGTTCTGGGCGAGATATACTACCGCACGGTTGAAGTGAAGAGCAGAGGAGAAAGAGTGTCACCGGAGTTGACTGCTCGATGGCGCCGCCAAGCGCGCATCATAATAATGCGCTCTTGGGAGGACCGATTGGCGTCCCCAACAGCCGGACACAGGGTGGTGGCGGCAATTCGGCCGCACCTTCAGGAGTGGGTGACGCACTGCAAGGGCACCCTCACCTACCGGATGGTGCAGATGTTGACCGGGCATGGTTGCTTCGGCCATTACCTGCACCACACGGCAGGGAGGGAACCAACGCCTCAGTGCCACCACTGTAATCACGGAGACGACACTGCGCAGCACACGCTCGAGGCCTGCCCTGCCTGGGTAGAGCAACGGGCGGTGCTTTGCGCTTCTATCGGAATAGACTTAACGCTCCCGGCTATAATAACAGCTATAGTCCGGTCGAGCGAATCATGGACAGTGATGGCCACCTTCTGCGAGGACGTAATATCACAGAAGGAGGCCGCAGAACGGGAGAGGGAGGCGGACGAAGCCGCAAACCCCGTTCGCAGGAGACGAGGAGGGCGCAGGCGCGCTAATCACGAGCGCCAGCTCCCGCCCTAATACGGACTCGGGCGACGGATAGGGGAATCCGCCGCCCATTGCACGAGTCCCATCCGGTCGCAGAGCGCCCGGTGCCTCGGGCTGCTCTCCTGGAGTGGATAGCAACTAGCCTAGCTAGTCTGCCGCGCGGAGGGTTTGCTGCAGAAGCAAATGCCGCTAACTGGGCCGCTGCTGTTATCGCCTCAGGCGGGTCCGGCGGCTCAGCAGCATAGCGGAGGAGGAGGCACCGATGGGTTTTAGTGGGTAACCCCGGGTGCGCTCCTCACCCCGCACCCGGGCGAGTCCCACATACCCCGGCGGTCCCCCCAGTCCGCTGGGGATTCATAAAGAATTTCCCATCGTAAAAAAAAAAAAAAAAAAAAAAAAAAAAAAAAAAAAAAAAAAAAGGTTAGGTTAGGTTAGGTTAGGTTAGGTTGGGGCTCTGCCGGGGCTCAGCCAGTTCGTCCTCGTTCGTGGCCCTGGGCAACGCTTGGGTGCGCCACCCCGTCTTTTGCGGGGTGAGGTGCTCACGCGGCTGAAGGCTGGCGCTATCTTTTCTTCTCTATCTTTCACCACCTATTTTGTTTAACTTTCTTGTTTTTGCATTAGTTTTATTTTGTTTTTCTATCTTTCACCATCTTTTCTTTCATCTCGTTACTATCTTTCCTTTTGTTTTAACTCTTCTGATGGGGGAGCTCACCCCCGAAAAAAGAGACCGCGACCCGGGGTGTCGGAGTTTGGAAGTATGGATAGTCGCACTAGTAAAAATAATCTCCGGGTGGGTCCCAGCGATGGGGAATCCCACACCCCTGCTTCGGCGGGGGTCAGGTCCGTGTATACGGAGGGACCAACTACTGCGAGGGTTGTTGAGGAGGAGGTCATAGTGTTGACGCAGAAGGAGACGGGCGCGATGGCGCAACCAGGTCCGAAGCTGGCGCACCTTACCGCGCCGGCGGCGGAATTATTGACTGACGAAGACATTGACTTCAGTCAGCCGCAGCCCAACGGGGTTGAGCGGCTACTGAAGTTAATGCAGAAAAAGAAGAAGCGGGGCGACCAAGACTTACCGCGCGTGCTTCTCACGCGCGACGTGATCTTGCCGCCGCCCAAAATACCTGACAGAGACAGCGAGGACTATCTCTCGGACTCCAGTTGCATGACTGACATGTCGCTGGACTCCGAGGGATTGCCCGCACACACCGGACGTACGACCCCCCTGAAGAGGCGGTTAAACCCGGACGTAGACGGAACAGCGCCGTCCACCAGCCAAGGTGCGGTGCCAAAGGCGAAGAGAGGACGTGGCCGGCCTCCAACAACCGGCCAATACGTCGGCCTGGCCAAGGCACAGGCGCAATTAAATAAGGAGAAGGCTGAGAGTCTCCGGCTCGAGGCCGAAGCAGAGGTCGCCGTGACGGCGCGCGTGGCAAGGGAGGCGCGTGCGTCGCTACGTGCGAGCCCTGCACTAGAAGAAGACAGGTCGGAGCAGACCAACGCAGCTCTGGCCAAAAGTGTCGAGACTTCGTTGGAGGCCGTACTCATGGTCGCCACGAAGTCTCAAAACCTGAAGGGCACATTTACGCGGTGCCTAAAGGAGGCGGTCGTCAGCATCAGGGCGGCCGTCACCGAACTTAGAGGCCGCACAATGACGGAGGAGATGGCGAGGCTGGAGGCGCAAAACGCGCAACTCCAAAGGCAAGTGGCCGAACTACGCCGCGAGCTGGAGGGGATGCGCCGACAACCACCTGCTGCGCCCGCCGGCAAGGATCTGCGCGAGCTATTAGCCGAGGTCTCTCGCTCTAATATAGAGACGCTCGGCAATATGCTAAACGCGAGACTTGCCGGCCTGGAGGACCGACTTTTGCCGGCCCCGAGGCTAAGACCACCGCTAGCGGGGGATAGTACCGACGTCCCCGTCGGTGCCCCAACAGCGGCACCGAAGAAGAAGGCGCCGAAAAAGACAAAGGCGCCAACATACGCGACAGTGACGGCGCAGGTGCCGGCGGCCCCAAAAGAGGCACCACCTGCACCCGCCCCGCCAAAGGCCCCCAAGGCCAAAAACGCGAAAAAGAAGCGGCCATCAATGGCCGCTCAGGAGGCGGCGCAAGGGGGGGAGACTAACAACCCCTCCCCCGCCGAGGCCCCGTGGACCAATGTCCAGCGCCAGGCAAAGAAGAAGAAGGGGGCGGCTACTCCATCCAAAGTCGCCCCTAAGAAGAAGAAGGCGAGACTGCGCGCCCCCGTCACTGCGGCCGTTACCCTCACTCTAGAGGAAAAGGCTGCGGAGAAGGGGGTCACGTACGCCACGCTGTTGAAGGAGGCCAGAGCGAAAGTCGATCTAGGGGAGTTTGACATTCCCAAGCTCGGCTTCCGCCTGGCGGAAACTGGCGCGCGCGTGCTCACCATTGACGGTGAGCGGGCGCAAGAGAAGGCGGACGCCTTTGCAGTCAAGCTCAGGTCCGTCCTCAACCCGGAATTGGTAAGAGTCGGCCGCCCGGTCAAATGCGCAGAGCTGCGCGTCACCGGGCTGGACGACTCTGTGACGGCCGCCCAAGTCATCCAGGCGGCCTCACAAGAAGGAGGATGCCCGACCAGCTCCATCAGGTCGGGCAAAGTGGTGATAGGACCGAGAGGAGACGCATCCCTATGGATGAGCGTCCCCGTCGCGGCCGCTAAAAAGCTGCTCAGTTCTGGGCGGCTTCGCGTGGTCTGGGTCTCGGCGAAGGTGGCGCTGCTGGCCGCGAGGCCTAAGCGGTGCTACCGATGCCAGGACACCGGCCACGTCGCGGCGAAATGCCAGTCCTCGGTGGACCGCAGCCGGAGTTGTTTCCGGTGCGGGAAGCCGGGGCACAAGGCGGCAGAGTGCGGAGCGGATCCGCTCTGCTCGCTATGTGAGGCCACTGGCAAAGAGGAGGTGGCACACGTGCTGGGGAGCAGCGGCTGCGTTTTTGCGAAGCCCGCCCCCGGCGTGAAAGGGAAGCGAAAGGCTCCCTCCAGGGCCCGGATCAAAAAGCCGCAAGCCCAAGGCGCAAGGGTGGTTCAACCTGCCCCCGCCGTAATGGAGGTTGAAGCGTAGGCCCGTGGGTGGTGATCGGGGGATCACCGCCCACAGCATGGGCCCCGAGATGACAAGCTCCCCAATGCCCGGGGAGCTCTCGGAGAAGGAGCCGGTTGCGGCTATTGGAAGTGGGCCGGTTGCGGCACGCGCTGCGGGGTCGTGGAAGAATGCTTTGCGATTCCCACGGCCCCGTCAAAGGCGCTGAAGAAGGGCATCGGGGGGTTTTAGACGGTAAACCCCGGCGCACTCCATCTCGCGCCGGGGGAGTCCGTCATACCCCTGCCGCCCTCCCCCGGGGGCGGCGGGGGATACGTAACGTATTTCCCCCCGTCAAAAAAAAAAAAAAAAAAAAAAAAAAAAAAAAAAAAAAAAAAAAAAAAAAAAAAAAAAAAGGTTGGGGCTCTGCCAGTTCGTCCTCGTTCGTGGCCCTGGGCAACGCTTGGGTGCGCCACTCCGTCTTTTGCGGGGTGAGGTACCCACGCGGCTGAAGGCTGGCGCTTTCTTTCTCTTTCTTCTCTATCTTTCACCATCTATTTTGATTAACTTTCTTGTTTTTGCACTAGTTTTATTTTGTTTATTCTATCTTTCACCACCTTTTCTTTCTTCTCCTACTATCTTTTCCGTTTTTGTTAACTCTTTGATGGGTGAGCTACACCCGAAAACAAGCCCGCGACCCGGGGTGTCGGTGATTTGAATGGGATGGATCGCACTGTAAAAAGTTTCTCCGGGCGGGTCCCGACAACTGTCGGGGAATCCCGCACTGCGTCCGAAGAGTCTTCGGGCGCAGTCTGGCCCACGTATACGCAGGGTGCCAACAATGCGAGTGGGGACGTGGAGGCCGTTGCGACGGTGAGTGGAGAAGAGGGAGGCGTGACTACGCGCGCGAGTTCGAAGCCGGTGCCCCTTACCGCACCGGCGGCGGACTTACTCACGGATGAGGACGTGGACTTTAGCCAGCCTCAGCCCAACGGGGTCGAGCGCATGCTAAAGCTCATGCAAAAGAAGAAGATACGGGGCGACGCGGATCTGCCGCGCGTGCTACTCACGCGCGACGTGATCATGCCGCCGCCAAAACAAGGGCTTGACAACCCGAATAGAGACAGCGAGGACTATCTCTCGGACTCCAGCTGCATGACTGATATGTCGCTGGACTCCGAGGGATTGCCCGCACCCACCGGACGTACAACCCCCCTAAAGAGGCGGTTACACCCGGACGAAGACGAAGTGGCGCCGTCTACCAGTAGAGGCGCAGTGGCAAAGGCGAAGAGAGGACGTGGCCGGCCACCAACAACCGGCCAATACGTCGGCCTGGCCAAGGCTCAGGCACAGCTAAACAAGGAGAAGGCTGAGAGTCTCCGGCTCGAGGCCGAAGCAGAGGTCGCCGTGACGGCGCGCGTGGCAAGGGAGGCGCGTGCGTCGCTACGTGCGAGCCCTGCACTAGAAGGAGACAGGTCGGAGCAGACCAACGCAGCTCTGGCCAAAAGTGTCGAGACTTCGTTGGAGGCCGTACTCATGGTCGCCACGAAGTCTCAAAACCTGAAGGGCACATTTACGCGGTGCCTAAAGGAGGCGGTCGTCAGCATCAGGGCGGCCGTCACCGAACTAAGAGGCCGCACAATGACGGAGGAGATGGCGAGGCTGGAGGCGCAAAACGCGCAGCTCCAAAGGCAAGTGGCTGAACTACGCCGCGAGCTGGAGGGGATGCGCCGACAACCACCTGCTGCGCCCGCCGACAAGGATCTGCGCGAGCTATTAGCCGAGGTCTCTCGCTCCAATATAGAGACGCTCGGCAATATGCTAAACGCGAGACTTGCCGGCCTGGAGGACCGACTTTTGCCGGCCCCGAGAATAAGACCACCGCTGGCGGGGGATAGAACCGACGTCCCCGTCGGTGCCCCAACAACAGCGGCACCGAAGAAGAAGGCGCCAAAAACAAAAAAGGCGCCCACGTACGCGACAGTGACGGCGCAGGTTGCGGCGGCCCCAAAAGAGGCACCGCCTGCACCCGCCCCGCCAAAGGCCTCAAAGGCTAAGAAGAGAAAAAAGCGGCCATCAATGGCCGCTCAGGAGGCGGCGCAAGGGGGGGACACCAACAACCCCTCCCCCGCCGAGGCCCCGTGGACCACAGCAGGTCCACGCAAGGCCAAGAAAAAGAAGGGGGTGACTACTCCATCCAAAGTCGCCCCTAAGAAGAAGAAGGCGAAGCTGCGCACCCCCACCACTGCGGCCGTTACCCTCACTCTTGAGGAGAAGGCTGCGGAGAAGGGGGTAACGTACGCCAGCCTGCTCAAGGAAGCCAGAGCGAAGATCGATCTTGGGGAATTCGACATCCCCAAGCTCGGTTTTCGCCTGGCGGAAACTGGCGCGCGCGTGCTCACCATTGACGGTGAGCGGGCGCAGGAGAAGGCGGACGCCTTTGCCTCAAAGCTAAGGACTGTCCTTAATCCGGAGGTAGTGAGAGTCGGCCGCCCGGTGAAATGCGCGGAGATGCGCGTCACCGGGCTGGACGACTCTGTGACGGCCGCCCAAGTCATCCTGGCGGCCTCACAAGAAGGAGGATGCCCGACCAGCTCCATCAGGTCGGGCAAAGTGATGATGGGACCGAGAGGAGACGCATCCCTATGGATGAGCGTCCCCGTCGCGGCCGCTAAAAAGCTGCTCAGCTCTGGGCGGCTTCGCGTGGGCTGGGTCTCGGCGAAGGTGGCACTGCTGGCCGCGAGGCCTAAGCGGTGCTACCGATGCCAGGACACCGGCCACGTCGCGGCGAAATGCCAGTCCTCGGTGGACCGTAGCCGGAGCTGTTTCCGGTGCGGGAAGCCGGGGCACAAGGCGGCAGATTGCGGAGCGGATCCGCACTGCTCGCTTTGTGAAGCCACTGGCAAGAAGGAGGTGGCACACGTGCTGGGGAGCGGTGGCTGCGTATTCGCAAAACCGCCCCCTGAAGGGAAGCGAAAGGCTCCCTCCAGGGCCCGGCTCAAGAGGCCGCAAGCCCAAGGCGCAAGGGCGGACGAACCCGCCCCCGCCGTAATGGAGGTTGAGGCATAGGCCCGTGGGCGGTGATCGGGGGATCGCCGCTCACAATATGGGCCCCGAGACGACAAGCTCCCCAATGCCCGGGGAGCTCTCGGAGAGGCAGGCGGCGGCACAACATCAGGCCGCCGCAAAGAAGAGAGCCGGCTGCGGCATGCGCTGCGGGGTCGTGGAAGAATGCTTTGCGATTCCCACGGCCCCGTTAAAGGCGCCGAAGAAGGGCATCGGGGGGTTTTAGACGGTAAACCCCGGCGCACTCCATCTCGCGCCGGGGGAGCCCGTCATACCCCTGCCGCCCTCCCCCGGGGGCGGCGGGGGATACGTAACGTATTTCCCCCCGTCAAAAAAAAAAAAAAAAAAAAAAAAGGTTAGGTTAGGTTGGGGACGATACCGGTTCCTCCACGTTGGTGTCCCTGGGCAACGCCTGAGTGCGCCACTCCGCTTTTTACACGGGGTGAGGTACTCAGGCGGCTGAACGCCGGTCTTTCTCTATCTTTTCACCACCTTTTTATAGTTTACTCTTCTTTTTTTCATTGTTTTATTTATTTTTCTATCTTTCAACACCTTTTCTTTCTATCTTTTCTCTTTTATTTATTCTTCTGTGCGTGCGTGTTAGGTTTAGCGTGTTTGGTTTTTGTTCTGAATGGTGATGAATGGGCTTTTACGGCCCCTAATCCAAGGTTTGTGGTGCCCGGCCATGGGATGCATGGCGAGCAGGCGGTCTCGTCCCGAGGGCACTGGGGCAGAATCACCCCTAATTGATCGGGCCAGAAATCAGTCCACAAATGACAGCTATGGAGGTCCGTAATGAGAAAAATTGTCCCCGGGCGGGTCCCGACAATGTCGGGGAATCCCGCACCTCTCCGAAAGGGGAGGTCTGGCCCACGTATACGGGGGGTGCCACCATTACGAGTGGGAGTGCGGAGGCCGTTGCGACGGCGAGGGTAGAGATGGGCGCAATGGCGCATAATAGGCCGAGCCCGGCGCACCTTACCGCGTCGAGAACGGACCTACTCACGGATGAAGAGGTTGACTTTTCACAGCCGCAGCCTAATGGAGTGAAGCGGCTGTTGAGACTCCTCCAAAAGAAAAAGGATAGGGGAGACACTGAGGGACTCGCGCGCGTACAGTTAGAACGCGATCTCAGAATCCCATCCTCTGATGATGACAGAACGGACATGGCGCGTGTGCCGCGCGTAATGCTGCGCGACGTTATGGCACCGCCGCCCAAACCTGGACCTGGATTTACGAGAGATAGCGACGACTATCTCTCCGACTCCTCGGTCTACAGCGCTATGTCGCTGGAATCCGGGGAGTCCACCACTGGACTTGGCAAACCTCTTAAGAGGAAAAACACTGACGACGACACCGTACCGTCTCTTAGTAAAGGGGCGGTGCCAAAATCTAAGAAGGGACGTGGCCGGCCGCCTACGACCGGCCAGTACGTTGGTTTGGCTAAGGCTCAAGCCGAGCTGAACAGAGCGAAAGAGGAGGCGCTTCGACTTCAGGCCGAGGTCGAGGTGGCAGAGATGACGAGAGCGGCAAGGGAGACGCGAACATCACCCCGCGCAACCCCTGTCAAAACCGGAGAAGTCGAGTCAGAGCAGTCGAGCGCTGCTCTGGCCAAAACAGTGGAGACTTCACTGGAGGCCATCACAATGGTCGCCGTGAGGTCCTCCAACCTTAAAGGCACATTCCAAAAGTGCCTTAAGGAATCGGTGGCGGCCATCAAATCGGCTGTCGCTGAGATGAGAAGCCGCTCCACTACAGAAGATCTGGCGAGGTTGGAGGCCCAGAACGCACGCCTCCAAGAAGAAGTGGCGAGAATGGGCCGCGAGCTCGAAGAGTTGCGCAGACGGGCTAACAACACCCGTCCCGTACAAGACGACATGCGTGAGCTGTTGACGGAGGTCTCCCGATCCAACATAGAGACCTTCGGCAACATGCTCAACGCCAGGCTGGCCGGACTTGAGGACAGACTCTTGCCGGAGCCGCGGAGGAGACCTCCGCTAGCGGCAGACGCTGTGAACAACTGTGTCAGCGCCCCGCCGGCGGCCACCGGAAGTAAAAAGGCGCCGAAGCCCAAAAAGGCGACGGCGCCCACATACGCGGAGATGGCTGGAACAAGTGCAGCGCCCCCCCAAGCGGCGCCGACTGCACCGGTCCAGCCAAAGGATAAAAAGCCAAAAAAGAAGAAGCGGCCATCAATGGCCGCTCAGGAGGCAGCGCAAGGGGGGGTGAATACCAGCCCCTCCCCCGCTGAGGCCCCGTGGACCACAACAGGTCCGCGCAAGGCCAAGAAGAAAGGGGCGGCTAAACCAGCCACAGCCGCCCCTAAAAAGAAGAAGACAAGGCTTCGCCCCCCCAAAACGGCAGCAGTAACCCTCACTTTAGAAGCGGGGGCTGAAGAAAGGGGGGTGACCTACGCGAAGGTGCTCAGTGAGGCCAGAGCGAGAATCGACCTGGGGGAACTCAATATCCCCAGGCTCGGCTTCCGCCTGGCCCAAACTGGTGCACGCCTCCTTTCCATCGAGGGAGAGGGGGCCGATGAGAAGGCCGACGTATTTGCCGCGCGGCTACGCGCAGTCCTGCGTCCAGAGGACGTAAAAGTCTCCCGTCCGGTGAAATGCGTGGAGATGCGAGTCACCGGATTGGACGACGCAACAACGGCCGCCGAAATCATCGAGGCGGCCGCCAGAGAAGGAAATTGCCCGGCCTCCAACATTAGGTCGGGCAAAGTAGTAGTGAGTCCCAGAGGCACTAGATCCCTCTGGATGAGTGTGCCAACGGCAGCGGCCAAGAAGCTTATCAGTTCTGGGCGGCTGCAAATAGGCTGGGTCACGGCGAGGGTGGTACTGCTGGCCGCGAGGCCCCGGCGGTGCTTCAAGTGCCTCGACACCGGCCACCTTGCGATGAAGTGCACGTGCACGGTGGACCTCAGCGGAAACTGCTTCCGCTGTGGGAAGCCGGGGCACAAAGTGTCCGTCTGTGTAGCGGCTCCAAATTGCCCGGTCTGCGAGGCCGCAAGCAAACCCAAGGAGCACGTGCTGGGGAGCAGCGGCTGTATTACAGCGCCCAAGCCGCCCCCCGGCACGAAAGGGAAGCGGAAGGCTCCCACTAAAAAGGCTCGGCATAAAAAGCCGGGCCGCGGCGCGAGGGCGGATCAACCCGCCCCCGCCATGGATGTGGTTGAGGCCTAGACCCGTGGGTGGCGATCGGGGGATCGTCGCCCACACTATGGGTCCCGAGAGAAAAGCTCCCCAATGCCCGGGGAGCTCTCGGTAAGGCAGGCGGCGGCACAGTACCTAGCCGCCGCAACAGAAGAGGGCCGGACGCGGCACGCGCTGCGGGGTCGTGGAGCTATGCTCACGCGATTCCCGCGACCCCGCATTGGCGCAGAAGGAGGGCATCGCCAGGTTTTAGTGGGTAGACTCTGTGCCAATTCCACCCAGGCACAGAGGAGTCCCACATAACCCCGCGATGTCCCCCGAACATCGCGGGGTATACGTAACGTATTTCCTGGCGTAAAAAAAAAAAAAAAAAAAAAAAAAGGTTAGGTTAGGTTAGGTTGGGGACGATACCGGTTCCTCCACGTTGGTGTCCCTAGGCAACGCCTGGGTGCGCCACTCCGCTTTTTACACGGGGTGAGGTACTCAGGCGGCTGAACGCCGGTCTTTCTCTATCTTTCACCACCTTTTTATAGTTTACTCTTCCTTTTGCATTATTTTATTTATTTTCTCTATCTTTCAACACCTTTTCTTTCTATCTTTTTCTCTTTTATTTACTCTTCTGTGCGTGTGTGTTTGGTTTGCGTGTTAGGTTTTTGTTTGAATGGTGATGGATGGGCTTTTACGGCCCCTAATCCTTGGATTGTGGTGCCCGGCCTTGGGATGCGTGGCGAACGGGCGGTTTCGTCGTGAGGGCACTGGGGCAGAATCCCCCCCTATTGGATCGGGTCAGACTCAGCCCACAATTGACAAAGATGGAAAGCTGCAATACGGATAATATTCCCCGGGTGGGTCCTCTTCGGAGGGAATCCCACACTCCCGCTTCGGCGGGGGGTCGCCCCACGTATACGGGGGGGGGCACCTATTGCACTGGAGGTGGAGGAGAAGGCGGGAGAGATGAAGGAGGGAGGCGCGATGGCGCAGAATAGGCCGAGCTCGGTGCCCCTAACCGCACCGGGAACGGAACCTCTAACGGACGAGGACGTGGATTTCTCGCAGCCGCAGCCTAATGGTGTGCAGCGGCTGCTGAGGCTCCTACAAAGAAAGAAGGAGAGGGGTGACACAGAGGGGCTTGCTCGCGTGCAATATGAACGCGAGCTAAGACTCACGCCCCCCGATGAGAGCAAAACTCCAGCCGTGCCGCGCGTGCCACGCGTTGTGCTCGAGCGGCTGCTGCCTCCAGGACTGGACTCCACGAGAGATAGTGACGACTACCTCTCTGACTCCTCGGTCTACAGTGCCATGTCGCTGGAATCCGGGGAGTCCAACACCGGACGGACTGGCCTCAAAAGGAGGAACTCTGGAGATGACAATGCACCGCTCATAGGAAAGGGAGCGGTGCCAAAACCTAAAAAAGGACGTGGCCGGCCACCAACAACCGGCCAATACGTCGGTCTGGCGAAAGCGCAGGCCGACCTCAATAAGGCTAAAGAAGAGGCCCTTCGGCTTCAGGCCGAAGAAGAAGTGGCCGAAACGGCGAGGACTGCCAGAGCGGCGCGCTTGTCACTCTGCATTACCCCCGCCAAAATGGAGGAAGAGTCGGAGTGGATAAGCTCTGCACTAACTAAGAGCGTGGAGGCCTCGTTGGAGACCATAACTATGGTCGCCACGAGGTCCTCTAACCTAAAGGGTACCTACCAGCGGTTCCTCAAAGACGCGGTTGCCAACATCAAGGCAGCCGTTGGCGAAATGAGGGGCCGCTGTGCAACGGAAGAGATACAGGCCCTGGAAGCCCACAACACCCGGCTCCAGAGGCAAATAGAAGAAATGCGCCGTGAGCTTGATGAGCTGCGGCGCCAGGTTGCTCGCCCGCCTGAGCAAGACGTGCGTCAGCTGTTGGCGGAGGTCTCACGCACCAATGCGGAGACCTTCGGCAATATGCTGAACGCCAGGTTGGCTGGTCTGGAAAACCGTCTACTTCCAGAACCACGACTACGCCCACCACTGGCAACGGACTCCCTAAGCGACACCGCACCGGCTCATGCAGCGGGCAGTGATGTTGCCCCGGGAAAGAAAAAGAAGAAGACTCCAAAGACACTGAAGGAGAAAAGACCGGTCGCGGTGGTCGAAGCGACAGAGACAGTAGCAGGTGTCGGTGCAGTCACACCCACACCGCCGACTGCGAAGAAGAAGAAAAAGACCAAGAAGAAGAGCTTGGCCGCACAGGAGGCCGCAGAATCTAGGGTCATTCCAACCCCTGCTTCTGCTGACGCCCCGTGGACTACAGTAGGGCCACGTGGGTCAAAATCGAAGAAAAAGGCGAAGGCAGCCAAAAGCGCCCCAGCCAGGACGAAGAAGGCGAGGCTTCGCCCTCCCACTACGGCAGCCATCTCCCTCACCTTACAGGAGGGGGCGAAGGATAGGGGGGCGACTTATGCCAAGATATTGTCGGACGCCAAGGCACGTATCGACCTCCGGGAGTTCGGCATCGCCAAGCTAGGCTTCCGGGTGGCCGAGACGGGCGCCCGATTGCTGACAGTGGACGGAGAGGGCGCTTCGGAGAAGGCGGACGCTTTTGCAGCGAGGCTGAAAGCGGTCGTCGACCCAGAGGCAGTGCAGGTGGCCCGCCCGGTGAAGTGCGCGGAGATGCGCGTCACCGGGTTAGACGACGCTGTGACGGTCGCCGAAGTCGTGGAGGCGGCTGCTAATGAAGGAGGCTGCCCGGCCAACACTATCAGGCCGGGCAAGATCGTAGCCGGACGCAGAGGGGACGGCTCCCTCTGGATGAACGTCCCAGTAGCAGCCGCCAAGAAGCTCTCAAGCTCGGGGCGGCTGCAAATTGGGTGGACGTCGGCAAAGGTAGTGCTGCTGGCTAAACGGCCCAAGCGGTGCTACCGATGCCTCGCCACGGGCCATATCGGAGTCAATTGCCGGGCGGAGGACCGCAGTGGACTTTGCTTCCGCTGCGGCAAACCTGGGCATAAAATGCCGGACTGCGGGGCGGTCCCTAACTGCCCCGTTTGTCTTTCGGCCGGAAAAGTGGCAGACCACATGTTGGGGAGTGGCAAGTGCGTCACTTCGGCGAAAAAGCCACCTCCCCCAAAGAAGAAGACGCCCACTAAAAAGGCCCGCCAGAAAGTGGCCAAGGCCGATGGCGCAAGGGTGGCACCAGCCGCCCCCGCCATGGACGCCGAGTGAGAGGCGCCTAAGACCCGTGGGTGGTGATCGGGGGATCGCTGCCCACCCAAGGGGTCCCGAGAAGAACGCTCCCCCCATGTCCGGGGGGGCTCTCGGAGAAGGCTAGCGGTGGCACACCACCTATGCCGCCGCATTGAGGAGAGCCTGTCATAAGCAGGCGCTGGCGGGGTCGTGGACGAATGTTTCGCGATACCCATGACCCCGGCCTTGGTGTCCCTGGGCAACGCCTGGGTGCGCCACTCTGCTTTCTACACGGGGTGAGGCACTCAGGCGGCTGAACGCCGGTCTTTCTCTATCTTTCACCACCTTTTTATAGTTTACTCTTCTTTTTACAGTATTTTATTTATTTCGTCTATTTTTCAACACCTTTTCTTTCTATCTTTTCTCTTTTATTTACTCTTCTGTGCGTGTGTGTTAGGTTTTGCGTGTTAGGTTTTTGTTTGAATGGTGATGGATGGGCTTTTACGGCCCCTAATCCAGGGTTTGTGGTGCCCGGCCGTGGGATGCGTGGCGAGCAGGCGGCTCGTCCCAAGGGCACTGGGGCAGAATCCCCCCTGATGGATCGGGCGTGACTCAGCCCATATCCGAGCACATATGGAGAGCAATAAGGATAATATTCCCCGGGTGGGTCCTCTTAGGAGGGAATCCCACACTCCCGCTTCGGCGGGGGGTCGCCCCACGTATACGGGGGGGGCACCTGTTGCTGTGGAGATGGATGACGAGACCGTAGTAAAGACGGTAGAGAAGGAGAGACGCGCGATGGCGCAACCAGGCCCGAAGCTGGCGCACATTACCGCGCCGGAGACGGGCCTCCTGACCGATGAGGACGTTGATTTTAGTCAGCCGCAGACCAACGGCGTGGAGCGGATGCTAAAATTAATGCAGAAGAAGAAGTTGCGGGGCGACCGTGATCTGCCGCGCGTATTGCTCACGCGCGACGTGATCATGCCGCCACCCCAACAAGGACGTGACAAACCCGAATTTGACAGCGAGGACTGTCTCTCGGACTCCAGTTGCATGACTGACATGTCGCTGGACTCCGAGGGATTGCCCGCACCCACCGGACGTACGACCCCCCTTAAGCGGCGGCTACTCCCGGACTGTGAAGAAACGGCGCCGTCCACCAGCAAAGGTGCGGTGCCGAAGGCTAAGAGAGGACGTGGTCGGCCACCATCAACCGGCCAATACGTCGGCCTGGCGAAGGCGCAGGCAGAGCTTAATAGAGAGAAGGCGGAAAGCCTCCGGCTTCAGGCCGAGGCCGAGATCGCCGAATCGGCAAGGGTAGCGAGACAGGCGAGAGCGCCCATCTGCTCTGGCCCTAACGCACCCCCCGCAGAAGAAGCGTCGGAGCTAACGAGTGCGGCTCTGACCAAGAGGGTCGAGGCTTCGTTGGAGTCCATCAATATGGTCGCCACGAAGTCCTCGAACCTCAAAGGTACTTATCAGAGGTACCTTAAGGAGGCGGTAGCGTCCATCAGAACAGCGGTAGCCGAACTAAAGGACCGCTCCGCTACCGACGAGATGAAGAGGCTCGAAGCCCAAAACGCACGGCTCGAGCAACAAATTGCCGAAATGCGTCGGGAGCTTGAAGAGCTGCGCCGGCGGACGACACAACCCGCGGAGAAAGAGTTGCGCCAGCTGTTGTCGGAGGTCTCTCGTACCAACATAGAGACCTTCGGCAACATGCTGAACGCTAGACTGTCCGGGCTGGAGGACCGCCTCCTCCCGGAACCACGCCGCCGTCCCCCGCTGGCAGCGGACAGAGAGACAAGGGAGAAAACCCCGGAAGTGACAATGGTGGCGACGAGCGCAGCGGTACCAACTGAGGCCCCTGATGTGCCCGCACCACCGAAGGCTAAAAAAGCCAAAACGAAGAAGAAGCGGCCATCAATGGCCGCTCAAGAGGCGGCGCAAAGGAGTGCGCCCACCGGATCCTCCCCCGCCGAGGCCCCGTGGACCACCGTCGGTCCGCGCAAGGCCGACAAGAAGAAGAAGGGGGCGGCTACAACACCCAAAGCCGCCCCAAAGAAGAAGAGGAAGAGGAAGGCAAGGCTACGCGTTCCGACCACAGCAGCGGTCACCCTCACCCTAGAGGCGGGGGCCGCGGATCGGAGCGTCACCTACGCCTCTGTGCTCGCGGAAGCAAGGAGCAAGATCGACCTGGCGGAGTTCGGGATACCCAAGCTCGGATTCCGCCTGGCTCAGACCGGCGCTCGACTCCTGTTGCTGTCAGGAGAGGGCGCACAGGAGAAGGCCGACGCCTTTGCCACACGGCTGAAGGAGGTGCTCGACCAAGATGTCGTACGAATCGCCCGCCCGGCGAAGTGCGCGGAAATGCGCGTCTCCGGGCTGGACGACGCGACGACGGCCGCCGACGTCATCAAGGCGGTCGTTAAAGAAGGAGGATGCCCGGCCACCAACATCCGGTCGGGCAAAATAGTGGTGGGCCCTAGGGGCGCTAGGTCAATATGGCTAAGCGTTCCTGTTGCGGCCGCAAAGAAGCTTTCGAGCTCTGGGCGGCTGCAGGTCGGCTGGGTCCTGGCAAAGGTAGCGCTGCTGGCCGCGAGGCCAAGGCGGTGTTACCGGTGTCTGGACACCGGCCACTTGGCGGCAAAGTGCGTGTGCTCGGTGGACCTCAGTCGGAACTGTTTCCGCTGCGGGAAGCCGGGCCACAGGGCGCCAGAATGCGGGGCAGATCCTAACTGCCCCGTGTGTGAGGCGACCGGGAAGCCGAAGGAGCACGTGCTGGGGGCTGCTGGCTGCATTACAGCTGCCAAAAAGCCGCCCCCCGGCAAGAAAAAGGGAAAGGCTCCCACAAAAAGGCCCGCCTTAAAAAGCCAAAGGCCTCAGGCGCAAGGGCGGTTCTGCCCGCCCCCGCCGAAGTGATGGAGTCCTAGACCCGTGAGCGGCGATCGGGGGATCGCTGCTCACAACAAGGGTCCCGAGTGAAAAGCTCCCCAATGCCCGGGGAGCCCTCGGAGAGGCAGGCGGCGGCACAACACCAGGCCGCCGCAAAGAAGTGAGCCGGTTGCGGCACGCGCTGCGGGGTCATGGAAGAATGTAATACGATTCCCATGGCCCCGCCAACGGCGCTGAAGGTGGGCATCGGGGGGTTTTAGACGGTAAACCCCGGCGCACTCCATCTCGCGCCGGGGGAGCCCGTCATACCCCTGCCGCCCTCCCCCGGGGGCGGCGGGGGATACGTAATGTATTTCCCCCCGTCAAAAAAAAAAAAAAAAAAAAAAAAAAAAAAAAAAAAAAAAAAAAAAAAAAAAAAAAAGGTTAGGTTAGGTTGGGGCTTGGGGACGATACCGGTTCCTCCAAGTTGGTGTCCCTGGGCAACGCTTGGGTGCGCCACCCCGCTTTTTACACGGGGTGAGGTACCCACGCGGCTGAACACCGGTCTTTCTCTATCTTTCACCATCTGTTTATAGATTACTCTTCATTTTGTTTTGTTTCTTTTTTATTTTTATCTGTTTTCACCGTCTTTTCTACTTCTATCTTCCTTGTTTTCGTTAATTCTTCTCATTGGTGAGCTACACCAGAAAACAAGCCCGCGACCCGGGGTGTCGGTGATTTTGATGGATATGGATCGTATTAGTAAAAGTATTCTCCGGGTGGGTCCCAGTAATGGGGAATCCCACACTCCCGCCTCGGTTGGAGTCAGGCCCGTGTATACGGAGGGGCCAACTGATGCGATGAGGGAAGAGGGGGCCGTTGCGACGGCGAGAGGAAAGGAAGGCGTGACAACACGCTCTGGTCCGAAGCCGGCGCTCCTAACCGCACCGGCGGCGGACCTCTTGACCGATGAAGACGTAGACTTTAGTCAGCCGCAGCCCAAAGGCTACGAGCGGATGCTAAAGCTTCTACAAAAGAAGAAGTTGCGGGGCGACGCAGACCTGCCGCGCGTGCTACTTACACGCGACGTCATAATGCCAAAACCCCGTGAACTTGAACCTGAAAGAGACAGCGAGGACTATCTCTCGGACTCCAGCTGCATGACTGACATGTCGCTGGACTCCGAGGGATTGCCCGCACCTACCGGACGAACGACCCCCCTGAAGAGGCGGCTTTACCCGGACGAGACTGACGCGGCACCATCCACCAGCAAAGGTGCAGTGCCTAAAGCTAAAAGAGGACGTGGCCGGCCACCAACAACCGGCCAATACGTCGGCCTGGCCAAAGCCCAGGCGGAGCTGAACAGGGCCAAGGCGGAGGCTATCCAGCTTCAGGCTGAAGCCGAGGTCGCTGGAACGGCGCGGGCTGTGAGAGAAGCGCGAGCCTCTCTCCTCGCAAACACAGCTGCAGCCGACGAGAACACGGAGAGGACAAGCGCTGCTTTAGCGGATAGCGTTGAGAGGGCTTTGGAGACGATCACTTCAAAGTCCTCAAACCTGAAGGGGACGTATCAACGGTTTCTGAAGGAGGCGGCAGCCACAATAAAGGCAGCCGCTGAAATGAAAAGCTGAAATCAGGGGCCGCAGTCAAACAGAGGAGTTGCGGGCTCTGGAGGAGCAGAACAAGCAACTGCAGCGGCAAATAGACGCTATGCGCAGTGAGCTGGAGGAGTTGCGGCGGCAGGCATCCAGGCCCGCCCCCCACGAACTGCAACAGCTGTTGTCGGAGGTCTCTCGCACCAACATCGAGACCTTCGGCAACATGCTGAATGCGAGGCTGGCTGGGTTGGAGGACAGACTCCTTCCCGAGCCTAGGAGGCGACCGCCGCTGGCGGCGGACATCACGGACGTTCCCGTCGGTGCCCCACCATCAGCGGCACCGACGAAGAAGGCGCCGAAGCCAAAAAAGGCGACGGTGCCCACGTATGCGGAGGTGGCGACACCGAGCGCGACGGTCCCCCCGAAAGTGGCACCGCCCGCACCGGCTCCGCCTAAGAGGGCGAAACAGAAGAAGCGGCCAACAATGGCCGCAAGAGAAGCGGCGCAAGGGGGGGATAACAGCAACCCCTCCCCCGCCGAGGCCCCGTGGACCACCGTAGGTCCACGCAAGGCCAAACAGAAGAAAGGGGCGGCTACACCAGCCAAAGCCGCCCCAAAGAAGGAGAAAAAGAAGAAGGCGAAGCTTCGTCCCCCCGCAACCGCCGCGGTCACCCTCACTCTGGGGGCGAGCGCTGTGGAAAGAGGGGTGACATACGCCAAGGTGTTGGCCGAGGCCAGAGCGGCGATCGACCTGGGGGAACTTGGCATCCCCAGGCTCGGTTTCCGCCTGGCCGAGACGGGAGCGCGCGTCCTCACCATTGCTGGTGAGGGTGCGCAAGAAAAGGCGGACGCCTTCGCCGTTAGGCTGAGGTCCGTACTGCCACCGGAAGATGTCAAAGTCGCCCGCCCGGTTTTGTGCGCGGAGATCCGCGTCAGCGGGATGGACGACTCAATAGCGGCCGCCGACGTCATCCAGGCGGTCGCGAAGGAGGGAGGGTGCTCGGCCGACGACATTCGGTCGGGCCAATTGACGGTAGGGCCACGCGGGGACGCATCATTGTGGATGCGTGTCCCGGTCGCGGCCGCCAAGAAGCTCACAAGCTCAGGGCGGCTGCGGGTTGGTTGGGTGTCGGCGAGAGTGGCGCTGCTGGCCGCGAGGCCTAAGCGCTGCTTCCGCTGCCAGGACACCGGCCACGTGGCGGCGAAGTGCCAGTGCCCGGTAGACCGCAGCCGGAGCTGTTTCCGCTGCGGGAAACCGGGTCACAAGGCAGCCGAGTGCAAGGAAGCGCCCAACTGCTTCTTGTGCGAGGCTGCCGGCAGGCCGGAGAAGGCGCATGTGTTGGGAGGAAGCGGCTGCGTAGCGAAGCCGCCTCCCGGCGCGAAGAGAAAGGCGCCAACAAAGAAGGCCCGGCTCAAAAAGCCCAAGGCCAACGGCGCAAGGGCGGTTCCGTCCGCCCCCGCCATGGAGTTGGACGCCTAGGCCCGTGGGCGGTGATCGGGGGATCGCCGCCCGCACTATGGGCCCCGAGAGGAAAGCTCCCCAATGCCCGGGGAGCTCTCGGAGAGGCAAGCGGCGGCATAACAACAGGCCGCCGCATTAGAAGGGAGCCGAATGCGGCACGCGCTGGGGGGTCGTGGAAGAATGCTCTCGCGTTTCCCACGGCCCCTCCATTGGCGCTGAAGATGGGCATCGGGGGGTTTTAGACGGTAAACCCCGGCGCACTCCATCTCGCGCCGGGGGAGTCCGTCATACCCCTGCCGCCCTCCCCCGGGGGCGGCGGGGGATACGTAACGTATTTCCCCCCGTAAAAAAAAAAAAAAAAAAAAAAAAAAAAAAAAAAAAAAAAAAAAAGGTTAGGTTGGGGCTCAGCCAGTTCGTCCTAGTTCGTGGCCCTGGGCAACGCTTGGGTGCGCCACCCCGTCTTTTGCGGGGTGAGGTACCCACGCGGCTGAAGGCTGGCGCTATCTCTTTCTTGTCTATCTTTCACCATCTATTTGTTTAGCTTTCTTGTTTTGTGTTAATTTTTATTTTGTTTTCTCTATCCTTTCACCATCTTTTATTTCTTCTCCTACTATCATTTCCGTTTTGGTTAACTCTTGCGATAGGTGAGCTACACCTGAAAACAAGCCCGCGACCCGGGGCGTCGGAGTTTTGAAGATGATGAGTCGCAACAATCAAAGTATTCTCCGGGTGGGTCCCGGCAATGCCGGGGAATCCCACACTCTGTCTTCGGACAGAGTCAGACCCGTGTATACGGAGGGGTCAATTGCTGCGAGGGCGGATGAGGAGGCCGTGGTTAAGGCGGTGGATAAAGAGAGAGGCGCGATAGCGCAACCAGGCCCGAAGCTGGCGCACATCACCGCGCCGGAGACGGGCCTCCTGACTGACGAAGACATTGACTTCAGTCAGCCGCAGCCCAACGGGGTTGAGCGGCTACTGAAGTTAATGCAGAAAAAGAAGATACGGGGCGACCCAGACTTGCCGCGCGTGCTTTTAACGCGCGACGTGATCTTGCCGCCGCCCCGATTACCTGACAGAGACAGCGAGGACTATCTCTCGGACTCCAGCTTCATGACTGACATGTCGCTGGACTCCGAGGGATTGCCCGCACCCACCGGACGAACAACCCCCCTTAAGAGGCGGTTACAACCGGACGAGACAGAGGCGGCGCCGTCCACCAGCAAAGGTGCGGTGCCGAAGCCCAAGCGAGGACGCGGCCGGCCGCCGACCACCGGCCAATACGTTGGCTTGGCCAAGGCGCAGGCCGAACTGAACCGGGAGAAGGAGGAAGCGCTTCGGCTTCAGGCCGCTGAGGAAGTTGCCGAGTCGCTGAAAACTGCGCGGGGGGCACGCGCGACTATCTGCGCTAGCCCTGCCGCAGTCACTGGAGGAGACAGGTCGGAGCAGACCAGCTATGCTCTGGCCAAGGGAGTTGAGGCCTCGCTGGAGGCGATAACCATGGTCGCCACGAGGTCCCAAAATCTGAAAGGGACGTTCCAGCGGCACCTGAAAGAGGCAGTTGCCAACATCCGGGCAACCTTCGCTGAAATGAGGGGCCGCGGACAATCGGAAGAGATGAAGGCATTGGAAGCCCAAAACGCGCGGCTCCAGGAGCAAGTGGCGAATATGCGTCGCGAGTTGGAAGAGCTGCGCCGGCGACCACCCGCGCCCACCGGAAATGACATGCGTGAGCTGTTGGCCGAGGTCTCTCGCTCTAATATAGAGACCTTGGGCAACATGCTCAACGCCAGGCTGGCCGGATTAGAGGACCGTCTCTTGCCGGAGCCTCGAAGACGGCCGCCACTGGCAGCGGACAGTGTCGGTGCCCCATCACCAGAGGCACCGAAGGGGAAGGCGCCGAAACCTAAAAAGGCATCGGCTCCCCCCACATATGCGGAAAAAGCGGCACAAAGTGCGGCGGCCCCTAAAGAGGCACCGCCTGCACCGGCCCCGCCTAAGCCTAAGAAGGCAAAGAAGAAGCGGCCAACAATGGCCGCAAGAGAAGCGGCGCAAGGGGGGGATAACAGCAACCCCTCCCCCGCCGAGGCCCCGTGGACAGTTGCAGGTCCACGCAAGGCCAAGAAGAAGAAGTTGGCGGCTACACCAGCCAAAGCCACCCCGAAGAGGAAGAAAAAGGCGAAACTTCGCCCTCCCACGACAGCGGCGGTTACCCTCACCCTGGGGGCGAACGCTGCTGAAAGGGGGGTGACGTACGCCAAGGTGTTGGCCGAAGCCCGAGCGGCGATCGACCTGGGGGAGCTCGGCATCCCCAGGCTCGGTTTCCGACTGGCCGAGACAGGAGCGCGCGTCCTCACCATTGCTGGTGAGGGTGCGCAAGAAAAGGCGGACGCCTTCGCCGTTAGGCTGAGGTCCGTACTGCCACCGGAAGACGTAAAAGTCGCCCGCCCGGTCCTATGCGCGGAGATCCGCGTGGCCGGGCTGGACGACTCAATAGCGGCCGCCGACGTCATCCAGGCGGTCGCGAAAGAAGGAGAGTGCTCGGCCGACGACATCAGGTCGGGCCAATTGACGGTGGGGCCACGCGGGGACGCGTCAGTGTGGATGCGTGTCCCGGTCGCGGCCGCCAAGAAGCTCACGAGCTCAGGGCGGCTGCGGGTTGGCTGGGTGTCGGCGAGAGTGGCGCTGCTGGCCGCGAGGCCTAAGCGCTGCTTCCGCTGCCAGGACACCGGCCACGTGGCGGCGAAGTGCCAGTGCCCGGTAGACCGCAGCCGGAGCTGTTTCCGCTGCGGGAAACCGGGGCACAAGGCGGCCGAGTGCGGGGAAGCGCCCAACTGCTTCCTCTGCGAGGCCGCCGGCAGACAAGAGAAGGCCCATGTGCTGGGCAGTAGCGGCTGCGTAGCGAAGCCGCCCCCCAGCACGAAGCGAAAGGCGCCAACTAAAAAGGCCCGGCTTAAAAAGCCCAAGGCCAGCGGCGCAAGGGCGGCTCGTCAAAAAAAAAAAAAAAAAAAAAAAGGTTCCCCCCCCGAAGGAGGCCGCGGTCCAGACTTGTAGGCGCTCCCTCTCATTAGGGGAGTGCTGGACACAAGCTGCCGTGGGCGCAGGTAGCAGGGAACAGCGGTCCGGACTTGTGGGCGCCCCCTCTCATTAGGGGGGTGCTGGACACAAGCCGCCGTGTGTGGAGCCCGTGGGCGGCGCACCGGGAGATCGCCGCCCATGCAAAGGGTGTAGCTGAAGAGGCTCTCTTATGTCCAGAGAGCCTCCCAGCGGAGGGCGGGTAAAGCCGCATCAAGGAGTGCCCGTTATGTGGCCAAGCGCCGGCGGGGTCGTGGACGAATGCTAGCGTGACTCCCATGACCCCGTCCAAGCGCGAAGGAGGACATCGGGGTGTTTTAGAGGGTAGGTCTATCGTTTCGGTAGGGAGTCCCTCATAACCCTGCGGCCCTTCCCCGGGGGCTGTGGGGTATTCGTTACTAGAATTTCACCTGCGTCAAAAAAAAAAAAAAAAAAAAAAAAGGTTAGGTTCCCCCCGACGGTTGCCCGCCTTGTCGTGGCGGTGGGGCTCAGTAGCCGTGGATGGTGGACCACGGCGAAGCAAAGAGGCAACCAGGGCCGGCTGGGCAGGAGGCCAGGCCGGCCCGAGGAGGGGCGCTCCCGGCGGACTGGAGGAGCCGGTCCGCTGCGGACGCGCCTGGTGGTGGGGCCGCAGAAGAAGAAGAGTGCCGGTATTACGGTGCGCCGTACTCCCTATCTTCTGCGGCCGTGGAGGGTCGCAGGGGGAGAGGGTGGTGGTTTTTGTGCCGCTATCCCTACCCCCCTGCGAGCTGGCGGGGCCGTTCCGCTTAGAAACGGTATCGGTGGGGCCGCAGAGGAAGAGGCAAGTTCGGTATTACGGTGCGCCGCTTGCCCTATCCTCTGCGGCCGAGGTGTGAGGAGTAAGGCTCCCTCCAGGGCCCGGCTCAAGAGGCCGCAAGCCCAAGGCGCAAGGGCGGCTCAACCCGCCCCCGCCGCCATGGAGGTCGTAGCCTAGGTCCGTGGGCGGTGATCGGGGGATCGCCGCCCACACTATGGGCCCCGAGAGGAAAGCTCCCCAATGTCCGGGGAGCTCTCGGAGAGGTAGCGGCGGCACGTCATCAGCCGCCGCAGTGGGAGAGAGCCGGATGCGGCACGCTCTGCGGGGTCGTGGAAGAATGCCTTGCGATTCCCACGGCCCCGCGAACGGCGCTGAAGGTGGGCATCGGGGGGTTTTAGACGGTAAACTCCGGCGCACTCCATCTCGCGCCGGGGGAGCCCGTCATACCCCTGCCGCCCTCCCCCGGGGGCGGCGGGGGATACGTAACGTATTTCCCCCCGTAAAAAAAAAAAAAAAAAAAAAAAAAAAAAAAAGGTTAGGTTAGGTTGGGGACGATGGGGCTCAGCCAGTTCGTCCTCGTTCGTGGCCCTGGGCAACGCTTGGGTGCGCCACTCCGTCTTTTGCGGGGTGAAGCACCCACGCGGCTGAAGGCTGGCGCTATCTCTTTTCTTCACTATCTTTCACCACCTATTTTGTTTAGCTTTCTTGTTTTTGCATTTTGTTTTATTTTGTTTTTCTATCTTTCACCACCTTTTCTTTCATCTCTAACTATCTTTCCTTTTAATTTAACTCTTCTGATGGGGGAGCTCACCCCCGAAAAAAGAGACCGCGACCCGGGGAGTCGGTGTTTAACGGAATGGAAGGTCGCAACAATAAAAGTATTCTCCGGGTGGGTCCCGGCAATGCCGGGGAATCCCACACTCTGTCTTCGGACAGAGTCAGACCCATGTATACGGAGGGGTCAATTGCTGCGAGGTCGGATGAGGAGACCGTGGTTAAGACGGTAGAAAAGGAGCGAGGTGCGATGGCGCAACCAGGCCCGAAGCTGGCGCACATTACCGCGCCGGAGACGGGCCTCCTGACCGACGAAGACGTTGACTTCAGTCAGCCGCAGCCCAACGGGGTTGAGCGGCTACTGAAGTTAATGCAGAAAAAGAAGATGCGAGGCGACCCAGACTTACCGCGCGTGCTTCTCACGCGCGACGTGATACTGCCGTCGCCCACAATACCTGACAGAGACAGCGAGGACTATCTCTCGGACTCCAGCTGCATGTCTTCCTTGTCGCTGGACTCCGAGGGATTGCCCGCACCCACCGGACGTACGACCCCCCTTAAGCGGCGGTTACACCCGGACGTGACAGAGGCGGCGCCGAACACCAGCAAAGGTGCGGTGCCGAAGGCCAAACGTGGACGCGGCCGCCCGCCGACCACCGGCCAATACGTTGGCTTGGCCAAGGCGCAGGCCGAACTTAATCGGACGAAGGAGGAGGCTCTTCGGCTTCAGGCAGAGAAAGAGGTTGCCGAGTCGATGAGGACTGCGAGGGAAGCGCGCGCGTCCATCTGCGCGAGCCCTGCTGCAGTCACCGAAGGAGACAATGCGGAGCGGACAAACGCCGCTTTGACAAAAAGTATTGAGACTTCGCTGGAGGCCGTAACCATGGTCGCCACGAAGTCTCAGAACTTGAAAGGCACTTTTCAACGGTGCCTCAAGGAGGCGGTCGCTAGCATTAGGGCGGCCGTCACCGAATTGAGGGGCCGTTCAATGACGGAGGAGATGGCGAGGATGGAGGCTCAAAACGCACGCCTCCAGAAACAGCTGGCTGACATGCGCCAGGAGATAGAAGAGCTGCGCCGGCAGGCATCCCGCCCCGCCGAGCAAGATCTGCGACAACTACTAGACGAGGTGTCGCGTAAAAATGTGGAGACGTTCGGCACAATGCTGAACGCTAGGCTGGCCGGATTAGAGGACCGACTCTTGCCGGCCCCTCTGATACGGCCGCCACTGGCGGCAGACAGCGTCAGGGCCCCAACATCGGCACCGACGAAGAAGGCGCCGAAGCCCAAAAGGGCGACGGCGCCCACATACGCAGAGATGGCGGCACCGAATGCACCGGCCCCTAAAGAGGCTCCGGCTGCTCTGGCCCCGCTCAAGGCCAAGAAGAAGAAGCGGCCATCAATGGCCGCTAAGGAAGCGGCGCAAGGGGGGGAGCACACCGATCCCTCCCCCGCCGAGGCCCCGTGGACCAAGGTAGGTCCACGTAAGGTCAAGAGGACGAAGAAGGGGGCGGCTACTCCAGCTAAAGTCGCCCCAAAAAAGAAGAAGAAGAGAGCGAAGCTTCGCCCTCCCACGACTGCGGCGATCACCCTCACCCTGGGGGCGAGCGCTGCTGAAAGGGGGGTGACTTACGCCAAGGTTTTGGGACAGGCTAGAGCGGCGATCGACCTGGCGGAGCTAGGGATCCCCAGGCTTGGCTTCCGCCTGGCCGAGACCGGAGCGCGCGTCCTCACCATTGCTGGTGAGGGGGCGCAGGAAAAAGCGGACGCCTTCGCCCAGAGGCTGAGGTCCGTCCTCCCATCGGAAGACGTAAAAGTCGCCCGCCCGGTACTGTGCGCGGAGATCCGCGTTGCCGGGCTGGACGACTCAATAGCGGCCGCCGACGTCATCCAGGCGGTCGCGAAGGAGGGAGAGTGCTCGGCCGACGACATTCGGTCGGGCCAACTGACGGTGGGGCCACGCGGGGACGCGTCGGTGTGGATGCGTGTCCCGGTCGCGGCCGCCAAGAAGCTCATGAGCTCAGGGCGGCTGCGAGTTGGCTGGGTGTCGGCGAGAGTGGCGCTGCTGGCCGCGAGGCCTAAGCGCTGCTTCCGCTGCCAGGACACCGGCCACGTGGCGGCGAAGTGCCAGTGCCCGGTAGACCGCAGCCGGAGCTGTTTCCGCTGCGGGAAACCGGGGCACAAGGCGGCCGAGTGCAGGGAAGCGCCCAACTGCTTCCTGTGCGAGGCCGTCGGCAAAGAGGAGAAGGGGCACGTGCTGGGCAGTAGCGGCTGCGTTGGAGCTGCTAAAAAGCCGGTCCCCAAGAAGAGCAAGGCTCCAACAAAGAAGGCCCGGCATAAAAAGCCCAAGGCCAACGGCGCAAGGGCGGTTCCGTCCGCCCCCGCCATGGAGTTGGACGCCTAGGCCCGTGGGCGGTGATCGGGGGATCGCCGCCCGCACTATGGGCCCCGAGAGAAAAGCTCCCCAATGCCCGGGGAGCTCTCGGAGAGGCAAGCGGCGGCATAACAACAGGCCGCCGCATTAGAAGGGAGCCGGATGCGGCACGCGCTGGGGGGTCGTGGAAGAATGTTCGCGTTTCCCACGGCCCCTCCACTGGCGCTGAAGATGGGCATCGGGGTGTTTTAGTCGGTACACCCCGGTGCACTCCATCTCGCACCGGGGGAGTCCGACATACCCCTGCTGCCCTCCCCCGGGGGCGGCGGGGGATTCGTAATTGAATTTCACCCCGTCAAAAAAAAAAAAAAAAAAAAAAAAAAAAAAAAAAGGTTGGGGACGATACCGGTTCCTCCACGTTGGTGTCCCTGGGCAACGCCTGGGTGCGCCACTCCGCTTTTTACACGGGGTGAGGTACTCAGGCGGCTGAACGCCGGTCTTTCTCTATCTTTCACCACCTTTTTATAGTCTACTCTTCTTTTTTGCATTATTTCATTTATTTCGTCTATTTTTCAACACCTTTTCTTTCTATCTTTTCTCTTTTATTTATTCTTCTGTGCGTGTGTGTTAGGTTTTGCGTGTTAGGTTTTTGTTTGAATGATGATGGATGGGCTTTTACGGCCCCTAATCCAGGGTTTGTGGTGCCCGGCCGTGGGATGCATGGCGAGCAGGCGGCTCGTCCTAAGGGCACTGGGGCAGAATCACCCCTAACTGATCGGGCCAGAAATCAGTCCACAAATGACAGCTATGGAAGTCCGTAATGATAAAAATTGTCCCCGGGCGGGTCCCGACAATGTCGGGGAATCCCGCACCTCTCCGAAAGGGGAGGTCTGGCCCACGTATACGGGGGGTGCCACCATTACGAGTGGGAGTGTGGAGGCTGTTGCGACGGCGAGGGTAGAGATGGGCGCGATGGCGCATAATAGGCCGAGCCCGGCGCACCTTACCGCGTCGAGAACGGACCTACTCACGGATGAAGAGGTTGACTTTTCACAGCCGCAGCCTAATGGAGTGAAGCGGCTGTTGAGACTCCTCCAAAAGAAAAAGGATAGGGGAGACACTGAGGGACTCGCGCGCGTACAGTTAGAACGCGATCTCAGAATCCCATCCTCTGATGATGACAGAACGGACATGGCGCGTGTGCCACGCGTAATGCTGCGCGACGTTATGGCACCGCCGCCCAAACCTGGACCTGGATGTACGAGAGATAGCGACGACTATCTCTCCGACTCCTCGGTCTACAGCGCTATGTCGCTGGAATCCGGGGAGTCCACCACTGGACTTGGCAAACCTCTTAAGAGGAAAAACACTGACGACGACACCGTACCGTCTCTTAGTAAAGGGGCGGTGCCAAAATCTAAGAAGGGACGTGGCCGGCCGCCTACGACCGGCCAGTACGTTGGTTTGGCTAAGGCTCAAGCCGAGCTGAACAGAGCGAAAGAGGAGGCGCTTCGACTTCAGGCCGAGGTCGAGGTGGCAGAGATGACGAGAGCGGCAAGGGAGACGCGAACATCACCCCGCGCAACCCCTGTCAAAACCGGAGAAGTCGAGTCAGAGCAGTCGAGCGCTGCTCTGGCCAAAACAGTGGAGACTTCACTGGAGGCCATCACAATGGTCGCCGTGAGGTCCTCCAACCTTAAAGGCACATTCCAAAAGTGCCTTAAGGAATCGGTGGCGGCCATCAAATCGGCTGTCGCTGAGATGAGAAGCCGCTCCACTACAGAAGATCTGGCGAGGTTGGAGGCCCAGAACGCACGCCTCCAAGAAGAAGTGGCGAGAATGGGCCGCGAGCTCGAAGAGTTGCGCAGACGGGCTAACAACACCCGTCCCGTACAAGACGACATGCGTGAGCTGTTGACGGAGGTCTCCCGATCCAACATAGAGACCTTCGGCAACATGCTCAACGCCAGGCTGGCCGGACTTGAGGACAGACTCTTGCCGGAGCCGCGGAGGAGACCTCCGCTGGCGGCAGACGCTGTGAACAACTGTGTCAGCGCCCCGCCGGCGGCCACCGGAAGTAAAAAGGCGCCGAAGCCCAAAAAGGCGACGGCGCCCACATACGCGGAGATGGCTGGAACAAGTGCAGCGCCCCCCCAAACGGCGCCGACTGCACCGGTCCAGCCAAAGGATAAAAAGCCAAAAAAGAAGAAGCGGCCATCAATGGCCGCTCAGGAGGCGGCGCAAGGGGGGGTGAATACCAGCCCCTCCCCCGCTGAGGCCCCGTGGACCACAACAGGTCCGCGCAAGGCCAAGAAGAAGAAGGGGGCGACTACTCCATCCAAAGTCGCCCCTAAGAAGAAGAAGGCGAAGCTGCGCACCCCCGCCACTGCGGCCGTTACCCTCACTCTTGAGGAGAAGGCTGCGGAGAAGGGGGTTACGTACGCCAGCCTACTCAAGGAAGCCAGAGCGAAGATCGATCTTGGGGAATTCGACATCCCCAAGCTCGGTTTCCGCCTGGCTCAAACTGGCGCGCGCGTGCTCACCATCGACGGTGAGCGGGCGCAGGAGAAGGCGGACGCCTTTGCCGAGAGGCTCAGGAACGTCCTCAGCCCGGAGATAGTGAGAGTCGGCCGCCCGGTCAAATGCGCGGAGATGCGCGTCACCGGGCTGGACGACTCAGTGACGGCCGCCCAAGTCATCCTGGCGGCCTCACAAGAAGGAGGATGCCCGACCAGCTCCATCAGGTCGGGTAAAATAGTGGTGGGACCAAGAGGCGACGCGTCCTTATGGATGAGCGTCCCCGTTGCGGCCGTTAAAAAGCTGCTCAAATCTGGGCGGCTTCGCGTGGGCTGGGTCTCGGCAAAGGTGGCGCTGCTGGTCGCGAGGCCAAAGCGGTGCTACCGATGCCAGGACACCGGCCACGTCGCGGCGAAATGCCAGTCCTCGGTGGACCGTAGCCGGAGCTGTTTCCGGTGCGGGAAGCCGGGGCACAAGGCGGCAGATTGCGGAGAGGATCCGCACTGCTCGCTGTGTGAGGCCACTGGCAAGAAGGAGGTGGCACACGTGCTGGGGAGCGGCAGCTGCGTCTTCGCAAAGCCGCCCCCTAGCACGAAAGGGAAGCGAAAGGCTCCCTCCAGGGCCCGGCTCAAGAGGCCGCAAGCCCAAGGCGCAAGGGCGGCTCAACCCGCCCCCGCCGCAATGGAGGTAGAAGCATAGGCCCGTGGGTGGTGATCGGGGGATCACCGCCCACAGTATGGGCCCCGAGACGACAAGCTCCCCAATGCCCGGGGAGCTCTCGGAGAAGGAGCCGGTTGCGGCTGAGGTAGTGGGCCGGTTGCGGCACGCGCTGCGGGGTCGTGGAAGAATGCGTGCGATTCCCACGGCCCCGTTAAAGGCGCAGAAGAAGGGCATCGGGGGGTTTTAGACGGTAAACCCCGGCGCACTCCATCTCGCTCCGGGGGAGCCCGTCATACCCCTGCCGCTCTCCCCCGGGGGCGGCGGGGGATACGTAACGTATTTCCCCCCGTCAAAAAAAAAAAAAAAAAAAAAAAAAAAAAAAAAAAAAAAAAAAAAAAAAAGGTTAGGTTAGGTTAGGTTGGGTTAGGTTGGGGACGATACCGGGTGCGCCACTCCGCTCTTTACACGGGGTGAGGTACTCAGGCGGCTGAACGCCGGTCTTTTCACTGTCTTTCACTATCTTTTTATATTTCACTCTTCTTTGCTTCGTTTATTTTGTTTATCTATTTCTCACCACCTTTTCTTCTACTGTCTTTCTCATTTTGTTAACTCTTCTTTACCGTATTGTGTGTTTGCGTGTGAAAATCTGTGTGTGTTTGTGGATGGATGGACCCGTGGGTCCCTAACCCTAAACTGAGTAGCGTTCGGTGACGGGGTGCATGGCGGGCAGGTGGCCACGCAGTGAGGACGTGGGGCGGCGTCACCCCCTAAATGACCAAATATGGAGTACAAGCAATTGAAAAACACTCCCCGGGTGGGTCCCAGCAATGGGGAATCCCACACCTCCGCATCTGCGGAGGGTCGGCCCGTGTATACGGGGGGGCCTAAAACTGCTTATAATGGGAAGGAGAACGACGACTTACGCATTAACACGGATTCTGAGAGGATTAAGGAAATGGAATTGCTGACGGCAAGTGAGGGTGAGGGCGGATCACGGGCGGCGACGCCTGCGTTCGCGGGAAGTAAATTCTTCATGTCGGAAGGAGGAACATCGGACATTGAGAGCGGTAACGAGACCACCGTCTCTCAGAAGCTCGAGGATGAGAAGGAAAAAACAAGACGGCGCTTCCGCAAAAGAGCCGGAAGCGAACTGGAAGAGGATGATTTGGATAGGGAAAAGAGCGTGGCCACCCCGAAGTGCACTAAGCGCGGTAGGGGCAGGCCGCCTACCACCGGACAATACGTCGGTCTGCAGCAAGCCCAAAAGGATAAACTCGCTGAAGAGCGCAGGGCTCAGCGCATGGCCCAGCAGGCTGAAGCAGAGCGACAAATATCGGAGATGGCTAAGGAAGTTCCACAGCTACGGTCACACCGGCTGTCGGAAGCCTCCAACTACTCAGACGTGTCTATGTCGGATAAGGAAGAGGAGGAGGTTACTTCGGCCAAACTAGGTTCGGCTATCGTCAAGAGCCTAGAGGTCATCACTAACGTGGCCACAAAGTCAAAAAACCTCAGCGGTCCTTTCGTCAAGCATCTTAAGGACTCCGCAAAGACCATACGAGAGGCAAGCGCGGCTCTGATGCAAAGATCAGCATCCGACGAAACGAGAACCCTGGAGGCGGCAAACAAACGCCTCTCGAAGGAACTCGCAGATTTAAGGACCGAGCTCGCGGAGGTGAAACGCGAACTCGTTAAAGTGCGACCTCAAATCGCCACTGCGGTCCCCTCGCTCAGCATCGAAGAAATGCTGGAGCGGGCAGTTCGAGAGGCGATTTCCATATCGAGCGCCCGGCTGGACGCGCGGCTGGAGTGCTTAGAGGCGCGTTTACTACCAGAACCGCGTCTTCGACCACTCCTTGCTGCGGACAAGGGACGAGAGGAAGTCCGAGACACAAGAACACCCGTGTCGAAGACCAAACAGAAGACAAATGAACCGGAACCTGCGGTATCGACTCTGTCGCCCCCGCTCAATCCAGGTCCGGTTCAGAAAAAGAAAAAGAAGGGAAAGAAGTCTGCTGCCGCCGTCGAAGCGGCGACCGCGAGGCGTGACGCTGCCACAACTCCGGCAGCAGCGAGACCGCTCACACAAGATTGGACTGAAGTGGTCAAGAAAAGAGGGAAGGTACAGAAGAAGGGAGAAGAAAGGGAGAAAGTACCTAAGAAAAGGAAAGGGAAAAGTGACAAGCTCCGCACCCCAAAGACATCAGCCGTAGTTATTACGCTGCATCCGGACGCGGAGAAGCGGGGCGTCTCTTACAAAGACGTCCTCGCGACGGCAAAACAGCGAGTCGATCTGGCTGCGCTGGATATTCCGGCCGTCAAATTTAAAGTGGCAGTCACCGGAGCCCGAATGCTCGAGATCTCGGGGGCTGCCAGCAAAGAGAAGGCTGACAAACTGGCCGAGAAATTGAAGGAGGTCATGGAGGAAGGGGATATTCGCATATCCCGACCCCAGAAATGCGCTGAACTACGCGTACAGGGACTGGACGATTCTGTCACTGCGGCAGAAATTGCGCAGGCCATCGCAACACCTGGTGGCTGCGCAGCCGGTGACATCAAGGTCGGCGAAATAAAACGGGACCGCAGAGGCCGCGGCACGGCCTGGATTAAGTGCCCGGTTGAGGCGGCAAAGAGGGTGACGGCGCCCAATATAAAAGTCTACGTGGGGTGGACCGTGGTGCGAGTAGCGCTCTTATCCAAGCGCCCCATGCGCTGTTTCAAGTGCCACGAAACTGGGCACACACGAGCGACCTGTCTGAACGAGGCCGACCGCAGTGCGCTATGTTTCCGCTGCGCCCAGCCAGGTCATCCATCTGCGCAGTGTCAAAATGCGCCACACTGTGCGTTGTGTGCAGCGAGAGGCAAACCGGCGGACCACTGTGTTGGGAGCAAATCCTGTGGTAAGCCAGCACCGAAAGGGGGGAGCTCTAAAAAGAGTAAAGCGTCCCAGAAGCCCGCCACACCATCCACGGCGGGCACTGGAACTGGAGAGGGCCCGATGGAAGCCCAATAACGGCTACCCACCGCTTCCTGCAGGTCAATCTGAACCACTGCGCCCAGGCGCAAGATCTAATGGTTCAGAATATGGCGCAGTGGTCAATTGACCTCGCGTTTGTGTCGGAGCCGTACCGCGTACTCCCCAGAAATGATTGGATCGGAGACGCGAACAAGTCGGTCGTTTTGGTCTTCGGCCCCAAAATCGTGCCTCCATCCTCAAGGGTCACGACCAGAGGCCAGGGCTTCGTCGTCACCAGCATGGGGGCCCTCACCGTGGTGGGGGTCTACTTCTCCCCCAACAGGCCTCTGGCCGATTTTGAAATCTTCTTGGGGCGTCTGACTGCCCTTGTGGGTGGAGTGCCTGGTCCTGTAGTCGTCGCCGGAGACTTCAATGCGAAGTCTACACTCTGGGGCTCACCGGCGACGGATGCAAGAGGTCGAGCGGTCATAGATTGGTTGGCGTCCACGGGTCTGGTCGTGATTAATCGCGGTGCTGTTGGAACTTGCGTACGGCAGCGAGGTGAGTCAATCGTCGATCTGACATTGGCTAGCCAGAGTTTCGCGAGTCGTATTACCGGCTGGCAGGTTACTGATAGCGAGGAAACCCTTTCAGACCACCGGTATATCCGTTTTGACGTATCCGCACACGCGTCGGAACTGGGCCGCACAATGTCACCTGGCGGTGGCCCAAGGTGGTCTCTGAAGAGGTTAAATAAAGACTTGCTAGAAGAGGCTGCAATCGTTGCGTCATGGGCACCTCTTCCCTCCGAAGATGTAGAGCAGTGTGCAGAGTGGTTAAACGAGGGTCTGCACAACATCTGCGACGCCTCGATGCCGCGAGTCGGGCCCTTTAAACCCCGGCGCCAAACTTACTGGTGGCGCCCCGAAATGCGGCAACTTCAACGAGAGTGTTCAGTGGCTCGGCGCCGCTACACGCATTACCGCAGAAGGCACAACAGGTCTCCCGAAGAGGAAGAGACCATATACAATGCATACCGCACAGCGCGACTAGCCCTACGCGATAGCATTATAAGGGCTAAGGAAGAGTCGTGGAAGGAATGGCTTCAGGCCTTGGATGAGGATCCATGGGGCAAACCCTACAAATGGGTGCGCCAAAAACTGCGCCCGGCTGCCCTGCCAATCACTCAATGTCTCCAACCGGAACTCCGCAGCAGAGTCGTCTCGACCCTCTTTCCATCCGGGGTCGAGTGGAGTCCACCTGTGACGGCTCACCGGGAGGTAATTTTAGAAGTCGAAGAGGAAATACCGCCAGTAACATCTGCGGAATTAGCGGTGGCAGTCCACAAAATGGCGCTGAAAAACACAGCACCTGGCCTCGACGGAGTCCCGGGACGTGTCTGGGTCATGTCAATGAAGGAGATGGAGTCGCGTGTGCTCACCGTATTGACTAACTGCTTAGTCCAGGGTCGAGAGCCGCGACGTTGGAAGACCGGGAAACTGGTTCTACTGCGAAAGGCTGGACGTCCGGAAGACCAACCTTCCGCGTACCGCCCCATCGTCTTGCTAGATGAGGTGTGCAAGATCTTCGAACGAGTACTGGTGGCGCGTCTCGTCAAACACCTCGAGAGCGTCGGACCGAACCTGAGCGAAAATCAATACGGCTTCCGCTCAGGCCGAGCAACGATAGGGGCGGTCGCTCGTCTGAGAGACATAGTAGAAGAGGAGGTGTCCCGGGGTGGGGTAGTGCTGGCTGTATCGCTGGATATTTCCAACGCCTTTAACTCCCTGCCCTGGGCAATAATTAAAGACGGCCTGAGACACCACGGCGTTCCGAGATACCTGCGCAACTCCATCAACAGCTATCTCTCGGAACGCTCCGTGCAATTCCCGACTCAAGAAGGCTGGGAAGAGCAACAGGTGGATTGTGGCATTCCGCAGGGGTCGGCTCTCGGTCCGACCCTGTGGAACATTGGATTTGACCCCGTTCTTCGCGGCACAAATCTTCGCGGCGCTGAGGTCATCTGCTACGCTGATGACACTCTCGTTGTCAGTCGTGGCGGGACCTACCGCGAAGTATCAATATTGGCAACCGCGGCAGTCGCGCATGTTGTGCGACGAATACGCGCGCTGGGCCTTGCGGTGGCTCTTGAAAAGTCCGAAGCCCTATGCTTCCACGGGCCGAGGAACTCACCGCCGCTTGACCTAGCAGTGGTGATAAGCGGGACCAGAATAAGCGTCGCTCCATCTCTGACGTATCTGGGACTCGTACTGGACGGAAAGTGGACCTTCAGAGAGCACTTTCGCCGCCTCTCTGAAAAGGTCTCCAAGTCAGCCGGAGCCCTCGTCTCGCTCCTTCCGAATCTCGGGGGGCCGAGCATTGGTTGTCGGCGACTGTATATGGGAGTCATCCGATCAATGACTATGTATGGCGCGCCGATCTGGGCCAAACAGCTTTCACCCCAGAATCGGCTCGCACTCGGAAGACTGCAAAGGATTATGGCGACCCGGGCAGTTCGCGGCTACCGCACCATTTCCAAGGATGCGGCGTGCCTGCTCGCGGGAAGCCTCCCCTGGGATCTAGACGCTCAAGCCCTCGCCGATGTATATTGGCGTTGCGCAGTGGTCCGCGCGGAGGGCAGCAACCCTCTACCGGACGCCATACGTCGGTGGAGAAGCTCTGCGGAAGAGAGGGCAATAGACTTGTGGGCAGAACGGCTTGAGGAGCCACTTGTAAGCGTGGCCCTAGTGACGGCGATCCGCCCCTTATTCAGGGAATGGATAAAACGGAGGCACGGCGCGCTTTCCTTCCGTCTCACACAGGTGCTGACTGGGCACGGCTGCTTCGGCCGGTATCTGTGTGAGATTGTGGGAACCGAAAACACCGCAGAATGTCACCATTGCGAGGAAGACCGGGACACGGCCGAACACACCATTACGACCTGTCCCGCTTGGACGACACAACGCGCGACACTTACAGCCGCCATTGGCGAGGACACAACGCTCCCAGCGCTAATAAGTGCCATGTTGGAGAGCGAAGAAAAGTGGAATGCGGTCGAGAGGTTCGCACAGGACGTCATCTCGACCAAAGAGGAAGCCGAGCGAATGAGAGAACAGGAGGCGCTCGAGCTCCAGCGTAGACGGCCGAGACGGAGACGCGTGGTTAACCATAATGACCATATCGTCCCGCCTTAACTGGGGAACTCGGAGCGGCGGTGAGGGGATACCGTCGCTCATTGCACCGAGTCCCCTAGATGGTCGTGATGCACAACGTGTTCCCGTGCATAGCGACGCAAACGCAGAGGAATGGCCTAGGCAAGCCCCCCAAGAGGGGCCCCTGTTCGGCCTCGGGGGCCGTTAAATGCCCCCAACAAGAAGGGCCTGCACCACACCAAGCAGGCGCCCGCAGGCAGAGTCGCGGATGGTTTGTAATAGTTCCCGTGGCTCTGTCAGAAGCGCAGAAGTAGGAACACCGTCGGGTTTTAGTGCGGTAACCCCGGGCGATACTAGCCCGGGTGAGTCCCACATACCCCGGTGGCCCTTCCCCAGCGCTGCCGGGGATGCATAAAGCATTTCCCGACGAAAAAAAAAAAAAAAAAAAAAAAAAAAAAGGTTGGGTTAGGTTAGGTTAGGTTAGGTTAGGTTGGGGCTCAGCCAGTTCGTCCTCGTTCGTGGCCCTGGGCAACGCTTGGGTGCGCCACCCCGTCTTTTGCGGGGTGAGGTACTCACGCGGCTGAAGGCTGGCGCTATCTATCTTTTCTTCTCTATCTTTCACCACCTATTTTGTTTTAACTTTCTTGTTTTTGCATTACTTTTATTTTGTTTTTCTATCTTTCACCCCCTTTTCTTTCATCTCCAACTATCTTTCCTTTTTTATTTAACTCTTCTGATGGGGGAGCTCACCCCCGAAAAAAGAGACCGCGACCCGGGGTGTCGTAGTTAGCAGTATGGAAGGTCGCAATAGTACAAATAATCTCCGGGTGGGTCCCAGCGATGGGGAATCCCACACCCCTGCTTCGGCGAGGGTCAGGTCCGCGTATACGGAGGGGCCAACTAGTGCGAGGGTTGAGGAGAAGGTCATAGTGATGACGCAAAAAGAGACGGGCGCTAGGGCGCTACCGAGTCCGAAGCTGGCGCACCTTACCGCGCCGACGGCGGACTTATTAACAGACGAGGACGTTGACTTCAGTCAGCCGCAGCCCAACGGGGTTCAGCGGCTACTGAAGTTAATGCAAAAGAAGAAACTAAGGGGCGACCCGGATCTGCCGCGCGTGCTACTTACGCGCGACGTGATCATGCCGCCCCCCAAACACGGACGTGACATACCCGATCGAGACAGCGAGGACTATCTCTCGGACTCCAGCTGCATGACTGACATGTCGCTGGACTCCGAGGGATTGCCCGCAGCCACCGGACGAACAACCCCCCTTAAGCGGCGGTTACACCCGGACGAGACAGAGGCGGCGCCGTTCACCAGCAAAGGTGCGGTGCCGAAGGCCAAACGGGGACGCGGCCGCCCGCCTACCACCGGCCAATACGTCGGCTTGGCTAAGGCGCAGGCCGAATTGAACCGAGAGAAGGAGGAAGCGCTTCGGCTTCAGGCCGCACAGGAAGTCGCCGAGTCGTTGAGAACTGCGCGGGGCGCGCGCGCGTCTATCTGCGCAAGCCCCGTCGCAGCCACTGGAGAAGACAGGTCGGAGCAGACCAGCCATGCTCTGGCCAAGGGAGTTGAGGCCTCGCTGGAGGCGATAACCATGGTCGCCACGAGGTCCCAAAATTTGAAAGGGACATTTCAGCGGCACCTTAAAGAGGCAGTTGCTAATATACGGGCAACTTTCGTCGAAATGAGGGGCCGCGGACAATCGGAGGAGATGAAGGCTTTGGAAGCCCAAAACGAAAGGCTTCAACGGCAGCTCGACGAAATGCGCCGGGAGCTTGAGGAGCTACGTCGCCAGGCGTCCAAGCCCGCCACCAACGAACTGCAACAGATGTTGTCGGAGGTCTCGCGCTCTAATATCGAGACCTTCGGCAACATGCTGAATGCGAGGTTGGCAGGCATCGAGGACAGGCTCCTACCAGAGCCGAGGAGAAGGCCACCGTTGGCTGCAGACAGTGTTGACATCCCAGCCAGCACCCCGCCGCCGGCGGAAAGAACGAAGGCGTCGAAGCCCAAAAAGGTGACGGCGCCAACGTACGCGGAGGTGACGACGACACGTGCGGCGGTCCCCCAAAAAGAGGCACCGCCGGCACCGGCCAAGAAGAAGGCGAAACAGAAAAAGCGGCCAACAATGGCCGCAAGAGAAGCGGCGCAAGGGGGGGATACCACCAACCCCTCCCCCGCCGAGGCCCCGTGGACAGTTGCAGGTCCACGCAAGGCCAAGAAGAAGAAGGGGGCGGCTACACCAGCCAAAGCCGCCCCAAAGAAGAAGAAGAGAGCGAAACTTCGCCCCCCCACGACAGCGGCGGTCACCCTCACTCTGGGGGCTAACGCTGCTGAAAGGGGGGTGACGTACGCGAAGATTTTGGGACAGGCTAGAGCGGCGATCGACCTGGGGGAGTTAGGTTAGGTTAGGTTAGGTTAGGTTAGGTTAGGTTAGGTTCCCGGGTCCTCCAGATATCTGGAGAGGGGGCCCAAGAGAAGGCGGACGCACTGGCCGAAAAAATGAGGGCGGTCCTAGACCATAGTGCAGTGCGAATAGCCCGCCCGGTGAAGAGAGCAGAAGTTCTCGTCACCGGGCTGGACGATTCGGCGACGGCCGCAGACATCGTCGAGGCCGTCGCAAGAGAAGGCAGCTGCCCGGCCGCCGACATCCGGTCGGGCAGAATTGTGATGGGTCCCAGGGGTGTCAGAAGCCTTTGGCTCGGCATACCAACCGCGGCCGCCAAGAAGCTTACCAGCTCTGGGCGGCTGCAGGTCGGCTGGGTCCAGGCGAGGGTAGTGCTGCTGGCCGCGAGGCCAAGGCGGTGCTACCGTTGCCTGGACACCGGCCATTTGGCGGTTAAGTGTTCGTGCCCGGTGGACCTCAGTGGGAGCTGTTTCCGCTGTGGGAAGCCGGGACACAAGGCGCCCGAGTGCACGGCGGCACCCAATTGCCCCGTGTGTGAGGCGCTGAAAAAGGAGAGACGAGACCATGTGTTGGGTAGCAGCGGCTGTATAACAGCCAAGCCGCCCCCCAACAAGAGGAAGAGTAAGGCTCCGGCATTGACGGCCCGGCAAAAGCCCAAGGCCAAAGGCGCAAGGGTGGAACCATCCGCCTCCGCCATGGAGCTGGATGCCTAGACCCGTGAGCGGTGATCGGGGGATCGCCGCTCACACGATGGGTCCCGAGGAGATAAGCTCCCCTATGCCCGGGGAGCTCTCGGTGAGGCAGGCGGTGGCATACAAAGTAGCCACCGCGAAGAAGAGAGCCGGACGCGGCAAGCGCTGCGGGGTCGTGGTAGTAGTATCACGCAGTTCCCATGACCCCGCATAGGCGCAGAAGGAGGCATGGAGGGGTTTTAGTCGGTAAACCTCGGCGCTCTTCATCACCATTGCGCCGGGGGAGTCCGACATACCCCTGCTGCCCTCCCCCGGGGGCGGCAGGGGATACGTAACGTATTTCCCCTCCCAAAAAAAAAAAAAAAAAAAAAAAAAAGGTTAGGTTAGGTTAGGTTAGGTTAGGTTAGGTTAGGTTAGGTTAGGTTAGGTTAGGTTAGGTTAGGTTAGGTTTTTTTTTTTTTTTTTTTTTTTTTTTTTTTTTTTTTTTTTTTTTTTTTTTTTTTTTTTTTTTTTTTAAATGATCTTGTTCCCCCTACCATAAGCAGGGCCAATTTTTTGCTTGTTTCTTTTATTACATTGCAATTACTTATTATTTATACATTTCCTTCTCCTCCTACATCTTATTCTTACATTCCTTTTCTTACATTTATTTAACTAATATATAACATTCCTTTTTCCTATTTTAAAACAACTTCGCATTAATTATTCCTTACAATTTTTTCTATCCTTCTTAGTTTACATATCTTTCTTATTTATACATTTCCTTCTCCTTCTATCTCTACTACATCTTATTCTTACATTCCTTTCCTTACATTTATTCCTATTATTAAATTCATACAAAACTTTACATTAATTATTTCTTAGAATTATTTACTATCTTCATTACATTTATATCATTTATCATTTTTTAACATTTCCTTTTCATTTTTTACATTTACAGTTACAATTATTTATTATCTTTATTACCTTTTACACTTCCTTTTCTCAATTTTAGCTTAACATTAATTATTTCTTTTAATTTTTTCCATCTTTATTGCATTCTTACTTGCTTCTACAAATTTACCATTTCAAACTTTACATTAATTATTTCTTAAATTTATTTACTATCTTTATTACATTTCCATCATTTATCATTTTTTAACATTTCCTTTACATTTTTACATTTACAGTTACAATTATTTACTATCCATTACATTTCCATCATTTATCATCTATCCTTATTACATTTCTTGTTACTTCTGCAACTCTACCCTTACACTTTTTTAGCCCCCCTACGCCCAGGTCGAAGTGTCCGTCCCGACAATTAGTATGCTTGGGATTCATATTAATATGAATCCTTTGCATGCCTTGTGGGACTCCATGGCGCGCGCATACGCTAATGGTACCAGATTTTGGTTGCTATGGGTACATATGCTACCTTATGTCACCATAATCATATGTATCCCCAGCTTCACCCCAACAGTGTCGCACCGCCCACTTATATAGTATCTAATTAGTGTTTTAAAATCTAATTTAAATTACATCTAATTGTTATGGGCGGTGCTGACACTATTGGTCCTCCGGACCATACGCGACTGTTGCACGCGCCATAGCGTCCCACTTTTGTCGGACCGGGCACCTCGCGCTGAAAGCGTTATGGTCATTATTATGTAGCTCGTCCTTTTTGCAATTTATGCAACAGGCCTTGCTCCCGGCCTTCAATCCCTCGCACTGAGACTGGTGGTGTGTCCCAGAGCAATGGCTGCATCTCTCCTCGGCGGTGGTGCAGAATCGCCTCCCATGTCCGTACCCTAAGCAGCGTGAACACTGTATTAGGGGGGACTGGTCGGCGACTCGAACACGCTGCATATCTAAGTATAGATAGCCCGCCTTGGTGAAGCACAGCCACAGCCCCGGAGACACAGTCAGCACCACGTGCTCAGTGCTTTCGTCCTTTCCTCGCTTCCTATATTTTACTTCCATCCTATCCTCCTTCCTGTCCAGGACCTGTTGTATGAGGTGCTTGTTTTGACTTTTAATTGCCTGTATTATGTCGTCATTGGTGTTAGACTTAAGCACCCCATACAACACGACCTGCGGGTCCTTGTTCTCTATACTTTGTACTTCTAATTTTTCTCCACTTTTTTCTATTCTTTCTTTAACCTTATCCCTATCCTTCCTATTGCTAAATCCTATAACGACTTTCCTATCTTTCCCTTTTCTAATTCTATCTATTTTTATTCCTTCTTTCTTTGCCTCTATCACTTTTCCTACCTCCGCCACTATCTCTGATCCTGTCATGAAATCTTCCCTGTCAGTCACTATCAGGGAGTGGAGGGTCACGCGCCTCGGTTCCGGTGACGTGGTTTGGGTTTCCCCACCGCCACTGACCACACTCGCGTAAGTCGCGGGTTGCGGTTCTGCCGCGGCCCTGGCCCCCCACTCCTCGACAGCCCTGCTTAAATTTTTCTCATTTTCCTTTGCTAATTCTTGATTGCCCTTTTTAATTTCCTCTACCCTGCAATTCATTTCCCCTTTTATACCCTTACATTCACTTAAGACCTCCTGATTTAACTTGTTTATTTCTTTTAATTTGTTACTTGTCTCCTTTCTTATGTCCTGGCTTAACTTTTCTACCCCACTCATCAGCTCGACTGCCCTATTTAAATTATTTTTACTTTCTTTTGCCGATTCCTGGTTTATTTGCTTTATTTTCTCTACCTTATTATTTATCTCCCCTTTTATACCTTTACATTCCTTAATAATCTCCTGACTTATTTCTTTTATTTCTTTAAAACTTGTATTTTTGTTATCCATTATTTCCATACCTAATACTTTTACAATATCCATCACTTCCATTACCCTTTTTAAGTGGTTCTCATTATCCTTTGCCATTTTCTGTTTTACCAGTCTCAAATTATCTACCTTGGTGTTTATCTCATCTTTTATCTCCTTACACTCCTTTACCACCTCCCGATTTAGCTTATTTACTTCTTTAAATTTATTCCTTGTCTCCTCTCTTACTTCCTGAACTAACTCCTTTACCCCATTTATCAGTTCAGATATTTTGTTATTATTTTCCTCATTTATTTCTTTCATTATTTCTTTTATATTGTTGTCGTTTATCTTACACATCCTTTCATCCATCATTTCTTCCATTCTTTTATATAATTCTGTAATCTCTCTCTTACACTCACAACCTTTTGGGGTTCCTTGCTCACTTCCCCTTTCACTCTGTTCCTCCGCATTACTCATTTTACTATTTTCCTTCCTACTTAATAACGCGACTCTCCCTATATGGTTAGAAATCTTCGTAAGGTTATTTGCCAAACCAGACTTTAACTCGCCTCTCATGTTCCTAGTCTGGTTTAGCAAATATATACTATTCTTGACCGTATAGGTAGTTTCTGCCAGAAGGGCGTCGAGAGAGCTGTCGGGATTTCGGGGGGTGCTGGTTTTTGTTTGGTGCCGGCCACTATCTCCGCTACTACTACCAGCGGAACCCGGCCCCTCCATGGATAATCTGTTCGGGTTCACGGGGTTTTTGTTTTGTGGGGTATGGACCGTTGCCATTTTTATTAGTTATTCGGGGGAACGCGTCAGTTGTAAATTTGTAAATGAATATTTAATATTAAATATAATTATAATATAATAAAATCGTAAGATCGTATTTATATGTCTAAAATAGTTGGGTCTTTTATAGTTGGCGTGTTTACTGTTTAGGTCAATTGCTTCTCTGTGTTATATATGTAGTTTTGTCCTAGGTTGAGAAATATTTCGCCTGATATAATTTGATAGCAAAGCCCAGTCTTGTCGGTTTCTGTTTCTCTTTATTTTCTACCGGAGCTTTATTTGTCCACAACTATTTATCCTACACTTAGTGAATCCAATAAGATTCACTAGTCCGGTTGCGTATCCTTATCCTAACAACTGCACCAAAAATGATGCAGTTGGTCCTAGATCCGAGTCAAGTATCCTAAGTTGTCTTAAGAACTAACAGCTGCGCCAAAAATGACGCAACTGGTCTAGTGAATTAATATCTTATCTAGTATGTATGACTTAAAAGTCTATCACAGTCCACTGTCTCCCAACTCGTTTTTCACAACTAAGGTACTACTATCCTACGCACTAACCTAGCAGCTGTGCCAAAAATGACACAGCTGGTCTTTTATCTAATTTTAAGCTATTATTTGCAATTTTCTGACGTCTTTCGTCGGTCAAACGTTCCTACGATTAGCCTAAGATTCAGATTAATTTTTATATTTTACAATATTATTACTATTTTAGTGTTTTTAAGTCTATTTATTAATAATTACGTAGTTTATAAGTTAAAATGAATGCCTGTTGATTTATAATAGCAACAGCAACGCTATTTAGGTCAACTCCGCCCACACCGAGGTTTGCGCTTTGCCGTGTCTCCGTATATGTTTATTGTCTTTACTATTTTTAACTATTTTATGTATTTATTAGAATTCTGTTTTGATATTAAATTTATTAAGTTTATAAAAGATATTAGTTTATTTGTTAATGATTTATTATAATTATTTCTTTCCCGACAGATTTTTGTTATCTAGGTCAGCTCCGCCCCTTCCGTGGTTCACTCTTTGCCGTACTTCAGGGGGCGGGGCCTAATAGTCTGGGATCCCGCGGTTATTTTTACACTTTTATTTTGAGATTTTTACTAGTTTTAATTTTACTTTATATAATGTTTGTGTGTATGTATGTTGTGTATAGGTTTGCTTACTATTTTTAGTTTTTTAATTTTTTAAGTATTAAGATTTTTAGCTTTATATAATGTGTGTTGTATGTACTATTTTTAACTATTTTATATATTATTTAACTTTTCCTAGCATCTAATTGAATGTCTTCTTTTTGATATATTAATTACTATTTTAATATTTATTTTAATAATAATTTCTAACTAGAAAATTTTTAAGGGTAATTAGTCACCTCAGGCTCTCGGGCCATGGGCCGCCCACATTGAACGTTATCTATGTAAGCTCCGCCCCTACCGGAGTTCGCACTTTGCCGTATTCAGGGGGGCGGGGCCTAGTAGTCTGGGATCGCGCAATTATTTTTTAGCACTTTTTATTTTAAAGTTCCGTATTTTATATTTAGTTTCTATTCTTATTTATATGATGTTTTGTATGTATGTATGTTATGTAAAGGTTCAGTTTCTATTTTAATTGTTTAGTTTTTTAATTTTTAAATATATTAAGGTTTTTAATTTTATATAATGTGTATTATATATACTATTTTTACTTATTTTATATGTTTATTTAGTTGTAATATGGATGTTTATTTTATAGGTATGCAATTATACTATTTTAGCTGTTTATTTCAATACTTTCTTTTTCAATTTGTTTTTCTATGAAGTTTGTCCGCCTCGGGCTCTCAGCCTCAGACCACCCGTGTCGCGCGGTATGGCGCCAGGGGCGGGGCCTACTGTTTCTAAGCCCCACGAGAGCGAGCGGGTCAGGCGATGTAACTCTGTCCGTGCCGCTCGCTCTTATAGGTGTTCTCGAATGTTCCGAGGATATAGTCCGAGGGTTACGGTATTTTGCACGAGTAGTTTATGTATAGTTTATTGTATGTTTATGTTAAGTTAACTTGAGTTTTTATATTTATGTATTGCCTATAGTTTTAGTTTACTGTTTTATTATAATTCTAATTATTTTGCAATTTCTATTTACACAATGTTGGTACCAAATTATATTATTTGATGTTTTTCTAGTATTTTTAACTATTGTTTTATTGTATTATTAATATGAACTATTTATTTGATTTTTAAGATAAGTATTAGATATTTTATTTTTAAAATATTTTTAACTATTTTAATATCAATTTTAATTTTTTAACAAACTCTCGGCCTATTGGACTACACACGTCGCGCAGCAGGGCGCCGGAGCGGGGCGGGGCTTGCTGTTTCTATGCACCACGAGAGCGAGCAGGCCAGGCGGTGTGGGCGTTGACTCCTTCCGTGCCTCTCGCACCTATGGACGTTCTCGAACGTTCCAAAGTATTGTAGTCCAGGGGTTGCGGTATTATCCGCGAGTAGTTTATATAGGGTTTTTTATGTAATTATATTGAGCCAATCTGAGATGTTTATATTTATGTATGACCTATGGTTTTTTATTACTTTTTTATTATATGTTTACTTGATATCCAATTTTTATTTACTTAAAATTTTAGCCAATTTGTACTATTTTAACTTTTTCCTAATATGTTTAACTGTTATTTTATTATGTTATTAATGTGATATATTTATTTAGTTTTTTAAAGTATGTTTTAGATTTATTATTTTAGAAAATTTTTATCAATTTTAATATTACTAATATTTTACGGCCAACTCTCAGCCTATGGGACCGCCCACAAAGTACAGCACAGCGTTTGGGGGCGGGGCGAGCAGACTTGACGATGGTAATCCTTATTAGGGTTGCCCCCTTTATTATTATGCCCGGTTTATCTGTTAGATAAACTTTCGTTAAATCTGTTAACTTAAATATTTTAAAATTTTTATTTCTTGAAGTTTTTATGTTTATTTTATGCTTTGTCTATACGGCTAGGGTTATGCTTGAGTTTTTATTTCTGATTTATTAGTTATTATACAATTTTTATATTGTTTTGTTATTTAGAATTTAGAATTTAGTTAGTATACAGTGTGTTATTTATTTGTGTGTTTATGTATGTATGTATATTTACTTATATTATTGTTTATATATATATAAAATATTGTATTTCTAATTTTTAATTTATCTTAAAAGTTTTGCCTAATTTATGATATACTATGTGATAATGTCTATTTATATACTATCCGTTTATGTGGTATTATATGTCTATTTTATCTAATTTTTTAATTTTTTATATTTTAATTTACCTTATTTTTGTACTATTTTATATGTTTATATATGCCTGTATTTGTATATAGCAACTTCTACCTTACTACTACTATATACCTCTAATTCTTTAAGATTTTCAAAGTACTTTTAGTGTTTATTTAATATTTTGTTTTATCCTATTTTGTGTTTTATGTGTTTAATTTATGTATTTATACTTAATTATACTTATATATAACTGTTTATATGTTTATATTATACTATTTTAATTACCTAGATTTGGTTGGACATACATACACAAGAAAACAAATCAATTCACGACCGACGAAAAACGTCATTTGCAGCCCTGAATTCGCAAACTCCTCCCACTTTATGACGTCACTTTTTATGATCTAAATTTGTAATTATCTCCCAAATTACTCAACAAAATGTGAAGAAATTTTTGGTGTAGGTCACCTTTGGTTGAAGCTAGAAGAGTTCAGTTCAGAAATTTAGAAATCTTAATTATTTGGGCTGATATTTGGTAATTTCTAGAATTTGGGGGCGTGTTCGCCCTATAAGCTGGTTTTTTGCGGAGTTTTTTCTTATATCTTAAAAGCTATATTACTACTTAACTATACTTCCTAAAATTATGGGGCTTATTGCAATCTACTCTTTGGTTAATCTACTTTTAAATACCTTTATCCTAATTATTGTCAAAATTCTAGAACTAATTTTTTAAAGCTTTTTAAAAACTTATGTCTAAAAATTCACAATTTAAGTGTCTTTAAAGGTCACTTAACTTAGTGCTGCATTCTCCCGGCTGCCAGCGCCGATCCGTGGTCTTGGTCCCGTGCTCTCCTGCAAATCCAGACCGCCTAGGACTCGGTCTGGATTTTTTAGTTTTCTCCGGATTACTCCTAAACGGCTGACCGGATTGCCGTGAAACTTGGTGTCTGGCAGCTCCCGGGTGTCACACACAATAAACAATTTTAAAAACACCGGGTCGCCGATTCGGTTCCCGAGTTATGTCACTCCGAAATTTTTTCAATTTTTTCCCTCACTATATCTCCCTTGCTATTAGTCCGATTTTAATTTGGAAAAGAGTTTTGTAGTGCCCCAGTTGTTCCGCTTCGAATTATCACTGTTTAGTTTCCCCCCCGTCACTCCCCGCGCGCACTTCACCGGGCGGTTTTTTAGATTTTGGCCTGCTGCTTCGCGATTTTCCACCGGAAAAATCTGATTTTCCGCAGGCAGCAGGCTGGGGTCTTTGGCTATAAAAGCCCACCATAAAAAAGGGGGGTCGCCGCGACTAATCGCGCGCCGCACGCTTGTGAAGGTGAAAAACCGCTTAAAAACCGGGTTTTTTGGACTTTTCTCGCGTCCTATGGGTCCGATTTTCTCGCGGTTTTCACTATTGCACTGTTCACACTTTTGCGCGTCTTTCGATATATCGCACTTGTTTGTACTCCTATTTTGGCCGCTAACACTGATTTTAATTAACTTTGTGCGGTTCGGAGCTCACTAGGTGCTCGCGGGGCGCGTGCTGCTTCGACCGCGGTCGAAGCGGAACTGGGTTAGGTTAGGTTAGGTTAGGTTAGGTTAGGTTAGGTTTTTTTTTTTTTTTTTTTTTTTTTTTTTTTTTTTTTTTTTTTTCCACAGACCTAGGTGGTCCGTGCCCTTATCATGTTAATTTTTTGTATACATTGTTTTCACAATTTCGTCAATTTCTTTTTTACAATTTTTATTTAATTGCCCTTAAGGGGCCTGTACCCTGAAGGGGTTTACTTTTTTACTTGGCCACCGGATGGTGGCTGATGTCGTCTCATTTGGTGTTGTCAGTCCTGGTTTATTTCCGCCTTGTGTTGTGGTCATCATCTTGAGTTGGATGCCGTCAGGCTTGAACTTCCGGGGTGGTGTCATCTTCTTCTTTGGGCCATCATGGGTTTGAGGCCGAGACATTGGTCTCTGTTTTGGTAGCCTTTTGATGTCGGAACCCATGATGGTCTTGGTGGCACTCTTCCTGGTTACCGCCGGTTTAGTTTTGGTGTTGGTGTTTTGGTCCGTTGTTTTCCGTTTGCGCCCTCATGGAGTAATGGCCGAGACTATTTTGTTGGTGGTGATTTCGTCCCTGTTTTTGATTGCCATTTTCATATTGTATTCCATGATGGTCTTTGGGGGCATTTTGAGTGGTTCTCTCATTAGGGCGCCCAGCGCGTCGTCGCTGTCATCTGTGAAGTAGATGCATTCCTTCGTGTGACGCGTCAAGGCGACCACCGCATGTGAGGCGCTGTCGTGTAGTTGTATTTTCCTCTTCTGTTGTTTAACGATGTAAACTCTTTCGTAACACAATCCCTGTGCCTCGTGTATTGTGAGGATTTTGGAACCTTCGCCCTTCCCATACCCTAGATCTATGAGGGTTTTCTTCTCTACTTGGGTGTAGGTTAGAAGTAGAGTGTTGGGCTGGTCCTTAGGGATCTCCGCCCCTGTCCTGGGTTTTATCGACAGGGATTTTATGATGGTACTTGAGGAGTAGATGCCCTTGTGGATGTGTTGTAGCGCGTAAGCGACGTCTTCCGGGCATCTATGTGTACAAAGTAGTTCTTGAGTTACATCTGTGAGGTGATTTGGGCGGTAATAATAGAGGGTGAATAGATTTTCTCGATCTATGTAGGGCAGCTGGTTTATGTCCCCTATGAGGAGCAGGTCTTTGGCCCCAACAATACGCATGATCATTACAATGGATCCGAAGTGATTCATTAATGCCTCATCCGCGAGGAGCCTGGTGCATTTTAGGCTTTCGAATCCCTTCCGTCCATTTGCCAAGATCGATGCCATGGTGCGTATTCTTTTCTTCGCTTCTTGACCTGCTCTCTTTGTGATCCTCTCTATTAGGTCTTTCTTCGCCTCTATCGTTGTTGTTACAACTACATCTTCAGCTTCGTTGAAGTTATTTATTATCCACGTCGTCTTCCCACATCCCGGAACGCCATTCACCCAGCTTATTTCCGGGATTTCCCAGTAGTCGATGGGATCTGCTTCAGACAAGATATTGGATGTTTCTAGTATCTTGTCCTCCAACCATATTTCAGTCCCTTTTGTGATCACGACTATGGGATCTTTTGGTGGGGTGTTGAAGACGGGTTTTCCTCTTCTTTTGGTCCTGTCCTCATCCAGAAAGACTATTCCCGATGTGGCGTTGTAAGCCGCCATGTGGTGTGTCATTTCTGCTCCTCTCAGAACGGTCGATGTGGTGTTGTTATAGACCGATGCGTTGGCTTCCTCTAGCTGGATTTCGAGGAGAGCTTCTTTCTTCAATCTGAATGACTTCATTATGTCTTCGCATTCCTTGGTTTTTACGATTTTATTGGCCTCTATTATGGCTATGTACTCAAGGTATGCGTTGATCATATGGTCTTCTAGTCGTTCAGCTTTTCTGAGGGAGGGAGGTTTGACCAGACCAAATTGGGCTTGCGTTGGTTTGGCGGTGGTTTTTTGTTTTACTTGTTTTGGAGCTCTTAAAAATGTGTTGAGCGCATCTGCTTGTGTATCTGGGCTTTTGAAGACTTCAGGCTTTGGGGGTTCTTCTCCCTCTTCGAGGTCCAGGTCTTCTTGCGGACCCTTTCTGAGAGAGAGGTTTTCGCTAGTGACCAGCCGGTGTAGGTGTTGGTCAATCTTGCTGCTGGTTTTTTGGAGGTGCATAGTTCTTGTTACTCCTCCCCTTTTCTCAGCTTCCCTTAATTGCCTTTTTTCTTTTTCTTTTTCGGCCCAGATATCCGCGCTGGATCTTGGAGGCTCGGTTGACGGCCCTGGTTTTGGAGATGTTGTGTTGGCCTCTTCTTGTTTAGGTGGAGATTTCCATTTTGTCAATTTGGTTATCCTTTTCTTTATTTTATTGAGGATGTTTGTTTGGGAGTTTGGGTTGAGGTTTTTGTCTGCCGCGGGATCATCGGCTTTTGGCTCTTCCGGTGTGTTTTGGCGGCTCATCGATGGTAGAACTCTTTGTGGAGGAGAGTTCGGTACGAGGAAGCTTAGGTCTTGCGTTCTTCCCTCGTACACTACCACTTCATGCCTCTCGGATGCTTTGACACATCCGAGGTAGTCCGCCACTTCTCCTTTGTCGAAATCGACAGCCATTGTGTCTACGCTGATGATCCTTGGTCCGATGGTGGTGGTGTTGGATTTTGCTATTTCTGTTAGGAACGAGCATGCTTGGGCGAATTGTGTCACTCCGGGTTTCCCGTCGAACAGTAGCACAGTCTTGTTTTTTGCGCGTACTATTCGACAACTTAGTCCATCGGTCTTCGCTTCACCCAATTCTTCGTACCTTTTACGCTTCATGCTCGTTCTCGTTGTGCTTCCTTTTAGCAGTAGAGCCAGCCCAGGTGATATGGCGACTCTTTTTGATCCAACACTGGAGCAGAAGCTCAGCCCCAGTCTCTCATAGTTGTTGTTCATAAACAGAACCACTTTCCTCGTTCTTAGGCTCGGGGCTCCTCTTTCTCCCTCACTTAGCCACTTGGGTATATTGAAGTGAGGGGCGTCTGGTTGTTGTTGAGCGGTGAGTATGGTTGGTTCTGCTGATGAAGTTGGTTGAATGTCTTCTTCTTCGCGATCTTTGTGTCTTTGTCGCGCGATTTGAAAGATGGTCTCTATGTATGTAAGGAACACTTCTCTTGTTCTCTTCTCCTCCAGGTATTTAGGTGTTTCGGCTTCCTGTAGGTTTATGTTGAGGTGGTGTTCAACATCGTGTCTTTGTTTCAGGAAGCGCGGACATTCGAAGATGATGTGCCATACCGTTTCATCTTTTTCTTCGGCACACTCACATCTCGGACTGATCACCAATTTGAACCGGTGCAGATATTGGGCAAATGCACCGTGTCCGGTAATGGCCTGAACGTGAGTGGGAGATAATAAGGTATCTCTTGTGAAACGGTATGCTTTAGCAATGTCGGGTAGGAACTTCTTAGTGGTTTCTCCGGTTTTCGCCGCTATGTATCTGTCCTGCCATCTTCGGATAGACTCCCTTCTTAGGTTTGTCTTGATGTAGGACAGCGGGGTGTGGTTGTAGCCCGGGTCGTTTTTAGGAGCGAGAGCGGCTTGTTTTGCTAGCTCATCAGCTCTTTCGTTCCCGGGTGTACCCACGTGGGCGCGTAACCAGAAAAGTCTAAGTGTTCTGCCTTGCTCTTCTATCTTCTTGATGTTTAGTTTGATGTCCGCTGCTAGTTGCATCTTCGGTCTTGGGTTCCTGATCAATTCCAGGGAGGATCTTGAATCGCTGAGGATGTTAACTTCCCTGTGATTGCTCTGGACGACCATTTCGACCGCTTTATGCAGTGCGAGCATCTCCGATTGGAACACTGTGCATGTTGGATCAAGCGATAGTTGGATATTTTTGATTTCCATTCCGTCCTCCCACCATGTCACGGCGGCCCCTGTTTTGCCCTCAATTTTGCTTCCGTCTGTATAGACTTGAGGGCCCTTTATTCCATGTTGTTCTATGGTTTGGGGCTCCATGTTCTCCAGCTTCTCGAATGTGATGGTTTTGAAGTAGGATGGGTGGGGTAGGGTAAGAACGTCGCATGGCGTTTCTAGGTTCTTACCTGGTGGTATGTAATCGCTTGATAGGCCCTTTTTGGTCTTGTATAGGGCTGCCGCTTCTTGGATTCTGATGTCTAGCGGCAGCAGGCCTGACAGTGTTAGGGTTGATGTTAGGGATGCTGTCCTGTAGGCTTTGCAGATCTTGATTGCAAAGCTCCTCTGGATGGAGTTGAGTAGGGATTGTGTCTTGTTTAGGTCTGTAGCCGGAGCCCAGACACTCGCCGCGTATAAGATGATTGGCTCTATGACTGAGATATAGATAGTTCTTATGATCTCTCCGTTTAGCCCCCATGTCACCTTAGCCGAATGTGCTATCTGCTTGTAGATGCTAGCGGCTTTCTTACACACTGATGCTATGTGTGAAGTGAAGGTGAGTGTTCGATTGATGGTAATGCCAAGAAGTTTCATTTCTTCCACGAGGTTGATTTTAACTCCGGACATGTAGATGTTCGGGGGGTCCAGCTTTAGCTTCCTTGTCAGCAGCATCGCGTTGGTTTTGTGTGCTGCGAATTTCAGCTTATTCCGGTCTCCCCATCTTAAGACGGTCCGGAGTGCGTGGTTTGCCTTTTCTTCTATGGCTTTTACGCTGTTTTCGGAGAAGATCAAAGTTATGTCATCGGCGAAGGCTTCGCACTCTACTTGATCACCTGTGAGTTCATCAAGCAGGGGGTCCAATATAATATTCCAGAAGGTTGGTCCACCAATGGATCCCTGGACGCAACCTTTATTGGTACCTTTAGTGCTCTTCTTGCCGGCGTAATTTACTTCTATACTTCTTCCTTGTAAGTAGGAGCCGATCATCCTATATATGTTGGAGGGGCAGCCCTTCTTAATGAGTTGGTGTCTCAACGCTGGCCACCACGCATTGTCGAATGCGCCTTCTATATCTAGTGAGACTAGGAGTACAATCTTCTTTTTGCTTTCGACTTCCTCCTTAATTCGGTCCACTAGATTATACAGCGCGTCCTCAGTGCTTCTCTGTGGTATAAAGCCGTATTGGTTCTTATTTAGCGTTGGGAGTATGTGCCACTGGACTCTACTGATCATCAGTTTTTCAACAATTTTTCCCAGTATTGATAGGAGTCCAATGGGTCTGTACGATTTTGGTTGGGTGTAGTCTTCTTTCCCAGGTTTTCTAAGAATGACCACGTGCGCCTTCTTCCACGGCTCCGGAAAATGTCCCAGTCTTAGGCATTTGTTTGCTAGTGCAAGGAACACCTCCGGGGCGCACATGATGGCCTCACTGCAGATGTCGGATGTGAGTCCATCTGGGCCGGGAGCTTTGTTGGGATTTAGAGACGATAGAATGGTCTCTAGCTCCGGCCTAGTGAATGGTGGGTCATTCTCGTTGAGTTCTTCTTCTGGGTAGTGTGACCTCAGTTGTTGGTGGTAGTGGGAATCGTTTTCCTCAGTATCATCAGGGTAGAAGGTTTTTGCCAGGAGGTCCGCAGATCTTTGTGGGCAGAGCGTGTTGCCTTCCGTGTCGCGTAGCAGTACACTCTCCTGGTTTCTCGCTGTCTTCCTGATGATTCTGTATATTCCGTCCCACATGCTTTCCCTTTGTTGTTTCGCACAGAACTCCTTCCAACTGTTTGTTTGCGCCTCTTCCATTTTCTTTTTATATTCTTTTCTTGCGGCTCGGTATTCTTCTGTGACGTGCTGCATTCTTGTGGGCGCCGCATTGCGGATTCGTCTCTTCCTCCTCAGAACTTCTTTTTGGAGGAGGTCTAGCGACTTATTCCACCATTGCGGCACCGGTTTCCCTCGGTAAATACCTATCTTCGGAATTGTTTGGTCACATGCTTCCTGGATGTTGGTTATGTAGGTATTTATGACCTCTTCCAGTGATGATGTTGATTTCACTTTCTGGTTTATCACATCCTTAATTATGTTGTTTTCCACCAGAGATGTTGTGAATAAGGATCGGAACGCCTTCCAGTCCGCCTTTTTAGTGTTGAACTTCCGGGTTGTTTGCCTTGGGGTCTGTTGAGGTTTCCCCTCTAGCCTCACCCGAAAAGTTATGGCGTTGTGGTCTGATATTGTGGCGTCCCTGATCACCTTCCAGTCCTCTACCTTTGTCAGCAACGGCAGGCTGCATGCCGTGACGTCCACTATACTTGTGTACATCCTGCCATTCCTATCTGTTTCGAAGGTAGGTGTGTCTCCGATGTTAAGGATGTGGAAGTCAATTTCGTCGAGGAAGGTGGAGTAGGCTTGTCCTCTTTGGTCTTCGGATGTGCTACCCCACCAGTGACTCCATGCATTCACGTCACCTGCCACTATGATGTTATTAGTGTTCAATTTCCCTATTTTGTTCCTTACATTTTGAATGTTGATGTTAATGTCTTTGTCTCCCTCGAAGTACACCGATATTAGCCCAATCTCTAAGTTGGCCACTCGGATTTTCACCGCTGCTTCGGTCTCGGTGACCAGGAGTGGATCGTGCGACACCTCTATGTTGTCGCCGAATATCACCACAGCGGCTTTATTGGGCCCTTCTCTGTTCAGGGTACATTGGATGATTTGGGTACCCTGATGATGTTTCATGGCGCCTGCACTTCCTACGTATGGTTCTTGTAGTAGGGCTATCGAGATCTTTTGTTCTGCGGCCAGTCTCATTAGTTCGAGTGTAGCCGTCTTCGATCTTTGCAGGTTCGCCTGGACTATCTTCATTTGATATGGTGTGTCCGTGGGAGACTGTGTCTTGTTTTGCGCGTTGTCATCCTTAGCACAGGTATGAGATCTTTGCACGTGCTATGTTGTCCCATTTGTGCCTCTCCGTGCACTCATCGCTGAAAGCTATGTGTGCCGTGTCCAGAGGCGCCGATGGTTTGGAGACTAACTTACAATTGTAGCACGTGGGTGGCTTGTTTTGTTTCCTGTCGCCACACTCGCTCCAGTTGTGGGTTTGTTCTCCGCAGTAACTGCAGCGCGGTTTTTCCTCCTCACAGATTTTCATAGTGTGCCCATATCCAAGACATTTGGCACACTGTATGAGGGGGGACTGATCCTCCACTGGTCTTCTTTGGAGATCTATGTATACTTTGCCCACTTCCAGGAAGTTTTTGTGGAGTTGTGGCGACACCTCCAATACCACATGGCACTCTTGGGTGTTACGTGCCCTTTTTCTGTACTTTACTCGTACCTGCTGCTCTTTACTCTCGACTCCGTGGAACACCTGTTTGTTTTGGGCTCGCAGGTGCTCCACGAGTTCGAGGTCCGTGTGATACGACAACACGTTTTTGATAATGAGGAGAGGATTATTCTGTCTTGCTCTCTCCTGTTTCAACTTCTCGCACATTTGTATTCTCGACGTTATTAATTGTAGGTCCTCTTTGTTGCCACAGCTTAATAGTATCTTCTGGTTTTTCACTTTTCTCAAGTTATCTACCCTGGCCCCTGTCTTTTTTGGGTCTAATACTGTTCTTATAATTTTTAGGGTATTTTCACTCGAGTCCGATGCGTCCTTTGATGACACTATTATGCTGTGCTGTTCTCTTCTCGTCGGTGGTGGTGGTGGTTTCTTCGCTGCTTGAGCGTATGTTGGCCTCGACTGGTTTTTCATCATTTCCACCAGCGCCATTTCCGTTCCTAGGCTTATTGTTGGTTGTGGTGGTATCTCTGCTTTCTCTGTTCTTAAAGATTTTATCTCAGAAGATACCACCTTTAGCCTTTCGGAGATCGGCTCTAGGTGTTCCCGCATATTGATGACGCTGGGAGTTGGTCCGGTCGAGGGCTGCTGCAGCTTTTTATGTATCTCCTCTAGTTTTATGGACATATTTCCCATTTGCTGTTTTAGCTCCTCGTTGTTATGAGGAGCGTTTTTGGTTGTGGCCTTGTGGAGCTCTTTTATGTTGTTTGTGTTTTCTTTTTGGATCTTCATCGTTGTTTCCTCCATTTTGGTTATTTGTTTTTGGAGATTTTCCATTTCTGATCTTATGATGGAAATGTGTGGCTTGAGCTGGTTTTCTATGGCCTTTTCGTCTTGAGCGGCGGGTTCTTTTTTATGGCTTAGCTCCGCCGTTATTGTTTTAGTCAGGGATTTTATATTTGTGTCAATGATGGGCGCCAGCTTACTAGTTTCTTTGATTTGGCGGTGTGGCTCCTGTGTTTCATATTCTAGCCACTTCCGCACATCTATGGTCTCCTTTAAGCTGGCGTCCATTGTTTCCCTGAGCTTGGCCATGTCATTCGTCAGCTGTTGAATTTGTTTGTTGTGAGCCCTTTCCACTCTCACCAGTTCTTGGGCATGGCGGCTCCTTTCTTTCTCCAGGTTGTACTTGTGTCTTGACCTGGAGTCCGAAAGGGAGAGCACTGTTTCGTACAGGGATTGGAGTGCATCTAAAGCTGTTAATTTGCACTCCTTCTTCATGTTCCCCGCTTGTTCCAGCGCTTCCTTCCCTTTTTGCAGCATGGTGTTCGCTGCCTTGTTGGCTGCATCCATCTCGATGCCCATTCCGCGTCCCGTGGTGAAGAGCAGACTCTTCCTCGATGTCCTGATGCGGGAGACTTCCGAGCACACTGACGATTCCGAAAGCCCGGACAGTTCGTCTTCGTCCTCGGATAAGATTGGGCGTGGTGGTAGTTCCGCCTGTTCCCACATCTGGATTTTGTGGATCGCCTCAGTCTGCTCTGTTGGGCTCCCCTGGTCTTCTGGGGCTTGTGATGTTTGAGGTACTGGTGAGAGTTTGGGGAGTGCTTTCGCTAGTACTTTCTCCCTTAGGGACCTACAGTATGTTTTTGCCACCTGTGTTGTTTGTGGGGCACCCGGCGCCGTCGTGTCTGCTGGGTTTGATTTCGACGACTGGGCCGAGTGGAATGTCTTGCTTGATCTAGACGACATTCTGTGTTTTTATGTGTGTGGGGTATCGATCTGATACACGAGGGTATGGGGTATAGGGTGAGTGTGATGGGATTTGGGTATTTTGTGGGGTGGTCAAGTGGAATTTTAGGGATTCTGTTGGAGCCAAATTATAGGGCTCGTTCTCCCGATTCCAATGAGCCCTCACTCGGGGTGTCTAGGTACAAGGAGTCAGGAGATATGGTTCGAGGGGATTTTTCGTTGAAGGGGGGGGGGGGGGGGAGGTTTCGTGGGGGGACGATTGGTAGGATATAAGTTTTTGATGTAGGGTTGTGGGTAAGGTAGGGGGGGGGGATGAGATCTCGGGTTCTAAATGGAGTTTAGGGAATCTATTGGGGCCAAATTGTAGGGCTCCCTCTCCCGATTCCAGAGAGCCCTCACTCGGGGGGTCTAGGAGCAAGGAGTCAGGAGATATGGCTCGAGGGGATTTACGTCGGGGGGGGGGGGGGGGGGGGAAGGTTTCGTGGGCAGACGAATGGAAGGATGTAAGTTTATAAGGTAGGGTTGTGGGTATGGTAGGGGTTGGGGGATGAGATCTCGGGTTCTAGACAGAATTTAGGGAATCTATTGGGGCCAAATTATAGGGCTCCCTCTCCCGATTCCAAAGAGCCCTCACTCGGGGGGTCTAGGAGCAAGGAGTAAGAAGATATGGCTCGAGGGGATTTTCGCCGGGGGGGGGGGGGGGGGGGGAGGGGGCAGGTTTCGTGGGCAGGCGAATGGAAGGATGTAAGTTTATAATGTAGGGTGGTATGTATGGTCAGGGTTGGGGGATGAGATCTCGGGTTCTAGGTGGAATTTGGGGATTCTGTTGGAGCCAAACTTTTGGGCTCACTCTCCCGAATCCAATGAGCCCTCACTCGGGGGGTCTAGGAGCAAGGAGTCAGGAGATATAGCTCGAGGGGATTTTTCTTGGGGGGGGGGGGGGAGGGGGGCAGGTTTCGTGGGCAGACGAATGGTAGGATGTAAGTTTGTAAGGTAGGGGGTAGTTGTGGGGGGTGAGTTTTCGGGTTCTAGCCGGAATTTAGGGATTCTGATGGGGCCAAAATGTAGGGCTCCCTCTCCCGATTTCTATGAGCCCTCGCTCGAGGGGTCTAGGGGTAAGGACTTAGGAGATATAGCTCGAGGGGTATTTTTCCCTCGGGGGGAGGGGGGGGAGGGGGGCAGGTTTCGTGGGGGGACGATTGGTGGGGTTTTTGTTTTTAGGGGTTGGGGGTTGGGGTGAGGGTGTTGTTTGGGGGTTGTAGGAGTTGTTGGTAAAAAGGGGATGTTAAGATTTTAGGGGTAGTTGGATAGTTTTGGGATGGATGTTGTTGATGATGATGGATGGATGTGTGTAGTATCGATGACGTAATAATTTTTAGGGATTTTTGAGGGGGATGATTTGGGGTTGGGGTTGGGGTATTTGGTAGGGGCTCCTCGTGCCGATTCTAGAGATACCCCGCACTTGGTATCCCTCCTTTGTCCTTTTGGTACGCTGTTTTGGGGTGTGTGGTACCTTTGAGGATGAGCTGGTGGACGCTCGAGGTGTCTTCAATGTTACTTCGGAGCACCTTCGTGGATCCTGCTGTCTTCAGGTTTACACGTGTTTTAGTTTGAACTCGTATGAACTCAACTAACCTTTGTAAACACGTGGAAAATCCCCGCAAAACTTGGAAATTTGGATGTTTATAACTCCCAAGATCCTGCACGGATCAGGTGGTGTGATATGTCCCTGGACAGCTCTCGGTGGCGGCAAGCTGGAGTATATTGTGAACTTTGGGGGTCTTACTTGGATTTGGTGTTATTCCTCTGCAAAGTTGAGGGCTAATAACTCTGCAGCCCGGACTCCGATCGCGTTGCCTCCAATAATCCTGGTGCACCACACACTATTTTATCACTTTATGCACTTTTATTTTAATTTTGATCGAAATTGACGTTTTTGTGAATTTTAAACGCGGAGCGATATGTGTCTCAGTGCGAGGTTGGACGCGTACTGGTTAGGTTAGGTTAGGTTAGGTTAGGTTAGGTTAGGTTAGGTTAGGTTAGGTTAGGTTAGGTTAGGTTAGGTTAGGTTTTTTTTTTTTTTTTTTTTTTTTTTTTTTTTTTTTTTTTTTTTTTTTTTTTTTTTTGTCTTGTTCCCCCTACCATAAGCAGGGCCAATTGTCTGCGTTGTTTTTAATTATGGCTAATATATTTTAATTTAATCCTAATACAATTTTTGATTTTACTATGTTTACATACTTCCTATTTTGTTTACATTCATTTCCTTCACTAATCGATTTACATTTCTCTTTTTAACTACAATTACATTTTATATTTTTTACTTCCTAACATTATTTTCTGTTACATTTGTTTATACATTGTATTTTGTCTTCATCTGTTCTAACTTATTTATATTACATTTATTTTTACATTCTTATCTTTCTTACTTTTTTAATTGCATACATTCAGAAAAATTCTTTTGCTTATGTACTTTTAACTTTTCCTTTTACATTTCTATTTTGGTTTATGTCATAACATTATTTTCAGTTACATTTATTAACAGGATTTTATTCTGTTTTTTATTTATTCTTTACTTATTTATATTATATTTCTATTTGATTTTCAACTATCTTACTTTTACTTGTATACATTCATATTGTTTCTTTTGTCTTGTCTAACATCTCTCTTATCCTCTTACATTTCTGTATGTTTGTTTACATTATTTAAATCTATAAATTTGCATCATTGGTATTTTACCTTCTTATTTATTTCTATTTTAACATGACATTATTCTATCTATTATATTTTACATTTGTCTTTTGTACTTATTGTCAGTATTTTCAATTACATTTATTTATTTACTTATTTATTTCTATTTTACCTTAATTCACATTACCTCCATTATTGACAATTTGTATTCAATTCAATTCATTTCAATTTCCCTTTACCTTTACGTTTCTGTTTTAATTTATACCATGTTTAACAATTATATTTACTTTCATAACTCCAGCATTCTTTTGATTTTTAACTTTCCGTTTATTGTTCTCTACTTCCCGCTCTTACATAAGCCCCATCGCATTCATTTTTTATTTTCCTTGTTACATTACTATCCCTATTTCATTCTAGTCTCATTTATCACTCATTTTTCTTGTTTTTTGTCCCAGTCAATCTCAGTTATAGTCACCTCATCTGTTCATCCGGTCAAAGTGCTCGCCCCGACAATTCGTATACTCAAGGTTCATACTACTATGAATCCTTCGCATTCCTTGTGAGCCTCCATGGCGCGCACATACGCTAATAGTCCAGTTTTGGTTACTATGGCTATATATGCTGATTTATGTCACCATAATCATATATATGCCTAGCCACCCCCCAACAGTGTCGCACCGTCCACTAGTTTTTGTCTGATTGGTGTTGTTTAAAAATGCATTTTTAATTACATCCAATTTTCACCCGGACGGTACTGACACTATTGGTCCTCCGGACTATAAGCGACTGTTGCGCGCGCCATAGCGTCCCACTTTTGCCGGACCGGGCACTCCACACTAAATGCGTTATGCTCTGTGTTTTTAATGCCGGCCTTCTCGCAATTTATGCAGCGCGGCTTGGTCCCTGACCTACGCTCCTCGCACCGAGACTGGTGATGTGCCCCAGAGCAATGGCTGCACCTCTCCTCGGCGGTAGTGCAGAATCGCCGCCCATGTCCGTACCCTAGACAGCTCGAGCACTGAATTAGGGGGGACTGGTCGGCGACTCGAACACGCTGCATATCTATGTAAAGATATCCCGCCTTGGTGAAGCACATCCACATCTCCGGCGACACGGTCATCACCACGTGCTCGGTGCCATCATCCTTCCCACGCTTCCTATATCTTACCTTCATCCTATCCTCATCCCCGTCCAGGATATGCTCTATGAGGTGCTCATTTTGCGTTCTTATCGCATCGTATATATCGTCGTCCGTATTTGACTTGAGCACCCCATACAGCACAACCTGCGGATCCTTGTTTTCTATGCTTTGCGCTTCAAGCTTACCTCCACTTTCCTCTATCTTATTTATAACCCTATCTCTATCTTTCCTATTCCTAATACCTATAATAACTTTTCTATCCTTTCCTTTTCTTATTCTATCTATTTTTATACCTTCGTTTTTTGCTTTTATAACTTTTCCTATCTCTTCTACTATCTCTGATCCCGTCATGAAGTCCTCTTTGTCAGTAACTACCAGCGAGTGGAGGGTCATGCGCCTGGGGTCCAGTGATGTGGCCTGGATTTCCCCCTGGCCACTCGCCACACTCGCGTAGGTCGCGGGTTGTGGGTTTGTGGGGGCATCGGTCCTCCACTGCTCCACTACTTCTACTACCTTATCTATATTCTCTTTATTCCCGTCTATCACTTCTTCGTAGTTCGATCTTATTTCTTTTGTTAGTATTTCTATTGTATTTTCATTCACTTCCCTCACATACTCTCTTATACTTTCTTCCTTGTCAATTATCAATGCTTTCAGTCTTGAATAACACTCGAGAAATACTTCCTTAATTTCAATATCTTTCATATCTAATGCACATTCTCTCAGGTTCTCCCTTGCATCCTTTTCACACTGCACTTCCACTTCCCTTGTTTCCCTACTTTCCCTTTCACTATACATTTCCGTCCTTTTTCTGCTTAACAAAGCAACCTTTCCTATCTGTTTTGAAATTCTGGTAAGGTTATTTGCCAAACCTGACCTTAAATCTCCCCTCATGTTTCTGGTCTGGTTTAGCAAATAAACGCTATTTTGTACGGTTTTCGACGTCTCGGCCAGGAGGGCGTCGAGAGAGTCGACAGCATGCTGGACCCGGTCATCGACCACCGGACTACCTCGGCGGCTACTACCTCCGCCGCTACTGCTACCAGTCATCGGTCCCTCCATTGACAGACGGTGTGGGTTTTTAGGGCCTTTGTTGAGCGGGGTGTGCACGGTAGCCATACTATTAATTTTAATGATTTTTTAATTAATCCTAATTTGCAATTTATAAATATGTGTATACTTGTATGTTTAAGATAGTTAATTATTTATTTATATTGTGTTGTGAAAATTTTTTAAGAAAGTTTTTAAATTCTTCGGGGGAACGCGTCCGTAACAAACTTGTATATTGAAATATTAATTTGCGATGTAAATAATAAAATTTGTAACTAAGTACTTAACCTATCAACTACACCAAAAATGGTGTAGTTGGTCCTAAAATCCTAATCTATCTTACTAACTAACAGCTGCTCCAATAGGGAGGCAGCTGGTCCTGGGTAGTATGTCCTAACAACTGTGTCAAAAAGACACAGTTAGTCTTAAGATTATTCTATCACAGTCAAATTACTTAGTAAGGATAATTTATCCTAAGGGTTCTATGACACCTTCCGTCGGTCAACCACTCCTAAAAAGACTTTAAAGTCTTTTTATAGGTCCGAAAAATTAGTGCCTGTTGCTTTTTAAAAGCAACAGAAACGTTAACTAGGTCAGCTCCGCCCCTTCCGAGGTTTACGCTTTGCCGTGTCTCCGTATATGTTTATTGTGTTTACTATTTTTAACTATTTTATGTATTTATTAGACTTCTGTTTTGATTTTAAAATTATTAAGTTTATAAAAGATATTAGTTTGTTTGTTAATGATTTATTATAATTATTTCTTCCCCGACAGATTTTTTGTTATCTAGGTCAGCTCCGCCCCTTCCGAGGTTTACGCTTTGCCGTGTCTCCGTATATGTTTATTGTGTTTACTATTTTTAACTATTTTATGTATTTATTAGACTTCTGTTTTGGTATTAAATTTATTAAGTTTATAAAAGATATTAGTTTATTTGTTTACAATTTTTTATATTTATTTCTTTCCCGACAGATTTTTTGTTATGTAGGTCAGCTCCGCCCCTTACTTGATTCACTCTTTGCCGTAGTTCAGGGGGCGGGGCCTATAGTCTGGGATCTGAGATCTTATCTAGGTCAGCTCCACCCCTTCCGAGGTTCGCACTTTGCCGTATTTCAGGGGGGCGGGGCCTAGTGGTCCGGGATCACGCGATTATTTTTAACACTTTTATTTTAAAATTTTGTATTTTATATTTATTTTCTGTTCTTATTTATATGATGTTTTGTATGTATGTATGTAATGTAAAAGTTTAGTTTCTATTTTTAATTGTTTAGTTTTTTAATTTTTTAGATATATTAAGGTTTTTAATTTTATATAATGTATACTATTTTACTTATTTTATATGTTTATTTAGTTATAAATGAAAGTTTATTTTATAGGTCTACAATTTAAACTATATTAGCTGTTTATTTCAATAATTTCTTTTTCAAATTATTTTTCTACTAAGTTTGTCCGCCTCGGGCTCTCAGCCTCAGACCGCCCACGTCGCACGGTATGGCGCCAGGGGCGGGGCTTACTGTTTCTAAGCTCCACGAGTGCGAGCAGGTCAGGCGGTGTAGGCGTTGACTCTGTCCGTGCCGCTCGCTCCTATAGGTGTTCTCGAATGTTCCGAGGATATAGTCCGAGGGTTGCGGTATTTTGCACAAGTAGTTTATGTAAAGTTTATTGTAAGTTTATGTTTAATTAACTTAAATTTTTTATATTTATATATTGCCTAAGTTTTAGTTTACTATTTTATTATGTTTTTGATTATTTTGGAGTTTTTTATTTACACAAAATTGGAACAGATTTATACTATTTGGATAGTTTTCCACTGTTTTTAATTATTAATTTATTATATTGCTAATATAAGCTATTTATTTGATTTTTGGGGTACTTATTATGTGTATTATTTTAGGATATTTTTATATTTTTTATATTACTATTATTTTTCAGCAAACTCTCGACCTATTAGACTGCACACGGCACGCAGCAGGGCGCCGGGGCGGGGCGGAGCTTGCTGTTTCTATGCACCACGAGAGCGAGTGGGCCAGGCGATGTGGGCGTTGACTATTTCCGTGCCTCTCGCACCTATGGACGTTCTCGAACGTTCCAAGGGATTATAGTCCAGGGGTTGCGGTATTATGCGTGAGTAGTATATGTAAGGTTTTTTATATATTTATATTTAGCTAATTTGAGATATTTATATTTATGTATGTCCTAGAGTTATTTATTACTTTTTTATTTTATGTTTAATTAATATCCAATTTTTATTTACTTAAAATTTTTAAGCAATTTGTACTTTTTTAATGTTTTGTTAATGTGTTTACCTGTTATTTTATTATATTATTAATGTAGTCTATTTATTTAGTTTTTTAAGGTATGTTTTAGATATATTATTTTAGAAAATTTTTATTAATTTTAATGTTACTAATATTTTACAGTCGACTCTCAGCCTATAGGACCGCCCACAAAATACAGCACAACGTTTTGGGGCGGGGCGAGCGGACTTGACGATGGTAATCCCTATTAGGGTTGCCCCTTTGCTCACTATGCCCGGTTTATCTATTAGATAAACGTCCGTTAAATTTGATAATTTATAATGTTTTAATATTAAGTTTTTAGAAGTTTTAATGTTTGCTTTGGGTTTTGTCTGTATGGCTAGATTGTACTTGAGTTTTTATTTCTGATTTATTATTTATTAGTTATTATACAATTTTTATATTGTTTTATTATTTGGAATTTAGAATTTAGTTAGTATACAGTGTGTTATTTATTGGTGTGTTTATGTATGTATGTGTATTTACTTATATTATTGTTTATATATATATAAATTATTTTAATTTCTAATTTTTTAGTTTATCTTAAAAGTTTTGCCTAATTTGTGATATACTATGTGATAATGCCTATTTATATACTATCCGTTTATGTGGTATTATATGTCTATTTTATCTAATTTTTTAATTTTTTATATTTTAATTTACCTTATTTTTGTACTATTTTATATGTATATATATGCCTGTATTTGTATATAGCAACTTCTACCTCACTACTACTATATACCTCTAATTTTTTAAGATTTTTATTGTACTTTTAATGCTTATTTAATATTTTGTTTTATACTATTTTGCGTTTTATGTGTTTAGTTTATGTATTTATACTTATATATAACTGTTTATATGTTTATATTATACTGTTTTAGTTTCCTAGATTTGGTTGGACATACATACACAAGAAAACAAATTAATTCAATGACCGACGAAAAACGTCATTTGCAGCCCTGAAATCTAAAACTCCTCCCACTTTATGACGTCACGTTTTTTAACTTAAAGTTGCGATTATGTCTGAAATTACTGATCGGAATGTGGAGAAGTTTTCAGTGCTTGTTCCTTTCGGTTGAACCTAAAAATTTACAATTACGAAATTTGGAAATTCTGGCTAATTGGGCTGCTATTCGATAATTTCTCAAAGTTGGGGGCGTGGTCGCCCTATTTGTTGGTTTTTTACGGAGTTTTCTCTCCGATCTTAAAAACTATCTTACGGCTAAACTATAATAGTTAAAATTTTGGGGCTTTCTCTATCTTACTCTCTACTATATCTACTTTAGTTTACACTTTTTCTTATTTATGTCAAACTATTACAACTAATTTTTTAGGCCTTTTTAAAAATCTCTGTCAAAAGTTTACACTTTAAATGTCTTTAAAGGTCACTTAACTTAGTGCTGCATTCTCCCGGCTGCCAGCGCCGATCCGTGGTCTTGGTCCCGTGCTCTCCTGCAAATCCAGACCGCCTAGGACTCGGTCTGGATTTTTTAGTTTTCTCCGGTTTTCTCCTAAACCGCTGACCGGATCGCCGTGAAACTTGATGTCTGGCAGCTCCCAGGTGTCACACACAATACACAATTTTAAAAAATTAGGGTTGTCGATTTAGTTTTCGAGTTATGCTATCCCGAAAAAATCCCTATTTTTCCAACTCCTATATCTCACTAACCGTAAGTCGGATTTTAATTTGGAAAACAGTTTTGCAATGCCCCAGTTGTTCCGCTTCGAAGTATTGTTGTTTAGTTTCCCCCCCGTCGCTCCCCGCGCGCCCGTCCAGGTGCCTCCTTTTAGTTTTTTGGTTATATCTCCCAAACCCGTAACCGCAAAATTACAGATTTTTGGGGCCGGCAGGAGGGGGCACTGACGAGTAGTTTCGCAGAGAAAAAAGTAGGGGTCGTCGCGACAAATCACTCGCCGCGCGCTTGCGAAGGTCGAAAACCGCACAAAATCCAGGTTTTTCCGGGTTTTCCCGAGTTCTATCCGTCCGATTTTTTTTTCCGCGGTTTTCACTAACGTACTCGTCTCACTCGCGCGCGTGTTTTGATGTTTTGATGTATCGCACTTATATGTATCACTGTTTTGGCCACTTACACTTATTTAAAATTATTTTCTGAGGTGCGGAGCTCACTAAGTGCTCGCGGGGCGCGTGCTGCTTCGACGGCGGGCGAAGCGGAACTGGTTAGGTTAGGTTAGGTTAGGTTAGGTTAGGTTAGGTTAGGTTAGGTTAGGTTAGGTTAGGTTAGGTTAGGTTAGGTTAGGTTAGGTTAGGTTAGGTTAGGTTAGGTTAGGTTAGGTTAGGTTAGGTTAGGTTAGGTTAGGTTAGGTTAGGTTAGGTTAGGTTAGGTTAGGTTAGGTTAGGTTAGGTTAGGTTAGGTTAGGTTAGGTTAGGTTAGGTTAGGTTAGGTTAGGTTAGGTTAGG